>PVJI01002628.1:0-141232 GCA_004026765.1 Micronycteris hirsuta | reverse complement strand
GTTCAAACGGGCATCAGCCACACACTTCACTGTTGGTTGGACCCAGCAGTTCTGAATCTGTTCTATGCACCCACACCTCTGACGAAATGAGTCTGGAAGACAGTTTACCTTGTGTCACTCTCTTTCCCTTCCTGAGTCTCCGTTTTCTCACCCACAAAATGAGAGAGTGGGGCAAAGATCCTAGCTTTTTCTTCTGACATTGACATTTAGGATGTGCCTCCAAATCATTCACTTTACGCTTCTCTCTTTAAACAAAAAGACACGCTCAAACACATGTCCAGGGAGGATCTGTGTGTTTGACCTAGAAGATGCAGCCCAGAGCATCCTTCCTGAGCCCGCCCAGGCGTGAGCGAGTCTGAGCCTGCGCCGTGGGCCCCTCTCGCGCTGCTGGGGTGTTTGTCTGTGTGCTCTTCATCCCCTGCAACCAAACCCGAACTTCCTCTTTTGAACCCTTCAAGGGCACCAGATGCGATCGTGATCTGGGGAGGCCCGTGGAAAGTTTCCACTTCGTGAAGATCACTGATAAGAAGTAGACTCAAATGCAATTTCTCAGTCTCCCTTCCCCCAGCTCTGCTTCTACCCCGAGGCTTGGATCTAAAGTTGTCCAGTGACGCGGCATGGCCGCGCCTGCTGGTGGAGAGCTCTGCTCCCTGTCCCGGCTGCCTGGCCTCTCCTAGAAGTTCACTGTGTGTTTATGTAGTAGCTGTGCAGGGACCGTGGGTAGCTGGGAGATTTACCAGGTCTAGCCTTGTCCCTCCCTCAGTGTGTGACCTGGGACTAGCCAGTGCCCTCACCCGGCTTCAGTTTCTTCATTGGTGCAATGAGGGGTTGGACCCAACAGCTTTGAAGAGCCCTCTCATCTCCGACAAAGTGAGTCTGAGAGACAGCTTACCTTGTCTTCTCCACTTCCTGCCTTCCGCCAGGCTTTGAGCCCAAACCCTGTGAGAGTCAGCTGAACTTTTTTGGGTATTTGCCCAAGTTCACTGTTACCTGAAGATAAGTGAACAAAATGGGTAAGGCTGTGTGGAGTCAGACCTTTGCCTTTGACTGACTGTGGGCATGTCCCCTCTGAGCCTCAGTTCCCTTGTCTATAAAATGGGCCCAGTTCTGCTATCTTGTCGCCGTTGTGGGGTGGAAGGGGACGTGTGGCTGTGTGAAGTGAGGTCCTAACGGGCTTGGACTCACCTGCCAGTACCACCCACCCTGAGCCAGGCCCCACTGCAGGAGCTGCAACGTGGATCCCAAGATGTTTTCTGAGCTTTGTCCTCAAGAAGTCAGCTGCAGATCGCAGAGGCATCCAAAGACAAATATGAAATTTCCTTAAAAATAGGTACTGTGCAGAAATTGGCTGCAAGTAGAAAGAGAAGAGCAATGACACCCGAGGGAATAGAAGTCGGGAGGCCCCATGAGGCCGAAGGGAACACACGTGGAGAAACCAGGAGTTATGGAACTAGAAACCAGGAATGAGGATAGCATTAACTGCGCTCGTGGTGGACAAGATTCTATTCCAATCTCCCAACGTGCACTTTTCACTTAATTTTCATTCAGTTGGATGGGTGGTGTTCGGGGATTGGTTAATAGTAGGGGGCCCTCAGGGTTTGTGATGTAAAGTGGACCAGATTAGACATAGGAGTTCACATCCAATTACAGAGGACCGTGTGTGTCCGGATTCCATCTTATACCCCAGGGGGAGCCTTTCTCGGCTAAGGAAAGTGTGCATCTAGCCGAGCATTTGAGAAAAACCTGAAGGGAGAGTGGCCAGTTGGGAGTCTATTGTAATAATCTTGTTAAGACCCAGGTGCCTAGAGGACAAACCTCATTTTTCTCCTGGAGTTGGGGCCACAGGGGGGAGTAGCCACTGTCCTGAATCCAGGATGCCTCATTCACTCATTCACTCACTCATTCACACAGCTTATACTTATGGAATGGCTCCTCTGTGCCCTGCCGTGAGCTCGAGGCTAAAGATGCAAAGTTAGACCCGTGCAGTTCTAATCCTTAAGAGCTTCCATTGGAATGTCCCACCCAGCTCCCTCCAAAACACCTGTATCAACTGATAACCTGCCGGAGATTGCTTCTGTGGCCAGGGTTCAAGGGACAGAAGTGGGGACTAAACTAAAGCTAAAAGGAAAGAGAAAGCAGAAGCCCAAACCGCGGCTGTCTCAAAGTGGGAGAAGGGGACGATGCTTGTGAGGGTTCTGAGTGTGGAAGGGGCCCTCAGAAATTCTCACCTCCCTCTCTCAGTTGCAGAAAGACAACCGTCACTTCCACAGAGAGGAAGCAACAGGCCCAGGTCGCAGCACTTTTGCAGCAGGCACAACGGGGACCCTGCAGCCCTGGCCCAGCCGGATTCAGGGCTTTGACATAATAAGCACCCCGAACGCTCTCCCGCCTTCTTCCTTCCCCTAGAGCCATCCTCCTTCTGATGCCTGCTGTTTCCCTCCTGCCCTGAGCCACGCACCCTCCCTTCGGGGCAAGCCCTTTCGGAAGCTCTGGGCTGGGATGTGCCAGCCTTGCAAGGTCTTAGGGGCCACAAGGAAAGGTCTGAAGGTAGTGGCTGGCTGGGAGTGGGTTGGCCTTTTAATCGGGCACAGAGCAGCCGTCTGGGAATTGCCCCTGTCGCATTTCCTGCCGTTGGAGAGCAGTGTGGGAACTGCTGGCTGTGTGAAACCCCCGGGTGGTCTCTGTGCCCCCAGCTTTGCTGAGAGCTATGAGTCGCTGCCAGAAGGGCACCACGGGAGAGGATTTTCCGGCACCACTCCTCTCTTCGTAGCAGCGCAGGGGCGACCGGACCGCCTCTTTCAATGGTCCATGGGAGCACGTCACGGATTGGGGGAGCTGGAAACGGTCCTGGAGGTCATCCACCACAGCCCCCTTGTCTCGTAGGTCAGGAAACGGAGGCCCGGGATTGTGACCATGGCTCAGATCTGGGGCCAGCACCCGGGGCTCCTGGCTCCTGCTCTGCCATCTCTGCTGACCTGTCCTCTTCCTCCTGACGCGGAAGCCAGACCGAGCGGACAATGGGAGGGAGAAGTGTCAAGTTGCCCAGCCCAATGTCAGCAACCAGAAGTGGTAGATCTGCACTCTCACAAGCCTCTCTACTCCCCTCAGACCTCAGGTTTCCCAAGGCAGACTTCCCCCCAGTTTACGGTTGAAGTTAGGCAAGTGGGAAATTCTAGTTGTCTAACTAGGTCTACAGAGGCAGGCAGGCCGGCCTCGAATCCCAGTCCACCGCTTGGGTATAGATAAGTCACCTGACCTCGCTATGCCTTGATTTCCTCAGCTGTAAAATGGGAGTGACAAAGATTTCTCTGTCACAGCGTTGCGAAAACTAAGTAAGGCAATATGCGTATATCTCACCACACTGCTCCGGACTAGTGAGGACTCAGTAAACAGCAGCTCTTTGTTATGAATAAATAGGCTAGATTGCATTCCATGGACAAGGGAGGGGGAGTCTCTTTCATCAGCCTCGGAGGACTCCTGAGTCCCCACACTGTGCTGCCAACCGTCCGAGAGCTAAGGGGGGAAAGAAGATTATTAGAAAAATTCAACCAGCACATGGTAGCAAGCGGTACCAAGTGCAGAGGCCACAGACCAACCACAGAGAAACTGAGACTGGCTCCCTGGAGACGGGCACGTACCAGGCACCTTGAAATGTGGGTCGACAGGCTTTCAGCAATGAAAGCTATTACAGGTGGGAGGGGGCTCCAGGCAGAGGCAACAGCTTGAGCGAGGGCACAGAGGGGGATGGAGAGGAACGGGAAGGGCCCCTTGGTCCTTGGGCCCCATTCCCAGTGTGAGAACACCATCTGGGGGGTCACAGAGAGTCCAGGCTAGGGTGTGGACTTGGCCCTGCAGGCTCTGGCCAGCCCCCGGATGTGCTAGGGACGAGAGGGTAGGATTAGAGATGCCCTTTAGAAAGAGGACGCCGCTGTGGAGAGGGAGGTGGGCGCAGCACCCGGGAGGCCGTTGGACAGGCTCGCTGTTATTCCCCGGATGTGGAGGAATGAGGATCTGAGCAGGAGTGGAGGAAGCAGAGACAGAGAAAAGAAAAGAAAGAGGTGGGGGAGCAAGAAACCAAGGGAAGGGCCCGATGTGCCCCGGGGAATGACTAAGAGGTGGAGGAGGAGGGGAGCCAGGAGTCGCCTGGGAGCCCGGGGGTGGGAAGCGCTGTTAAAGGCAGGACGCGAGGCCCAGGCGTGAGGCGCCGGCCGTCCCACGGTCCCCCCAGCCAAGCAAGGACTGGGAAGCCCTCAGTCAGAGCCACCTAGGAATGAGCCCCTGCCCCAGGCCCAGGGCTTGTGACAGTCTCCAGAGCATACGTTTCCTTCTGCAGGATGATCCCGATGCTCCCTCCCAGCTACCACCATCTGCCTATTGCGCCACCAGCTGCAGTCAGTTGAGATGGCCATGGAGATGGCCTTGACCTGGATGGAGACAGCCATGGGCAGGGATGGGAGGGTCTGACCGCTGAGCCCGGCAGCTGGGGGATGGACATAGAGATGCTAAGCCTGGGCTAGGCCAGTGATTTCCATTCCCACTTCCCCACGTAGCTGGTATGGACTCAAAGCTTATAAATACCACTTACCGGACACAAAGGATTCCAAATCACTGCCAGTCACACCCACAGGGACACACGCTGTGTACACCCAGAAGCAGAAACACACACTGGTGGCCACGTAGAAAAGAATAAAGGGATTAGGTCAACAAACTCACAGCTGGTAACACACAGAAAGAGATCCTGTGGCCCACGTATGTATTAGTGACCACACAGGAAACGCCCCACACAAGTACCCAGACTTGCTTTTCACACACACACTCTTCTTGGCACGTAGCTCCAGAAACCAGCGACTCCCCTGTTCCTGTGTATGATCTTCCCTAGAAGGAGAAACAACTCGCTAGGGGGCAGACGCAGGCCTGACTGCCCTGCCCTGGAGAGGCCAGAGCAGCTCCCTGGAGAACCAGGCGGTAATGGGATCAGGCTCCGAAGGGAGCAGGATCCGAGGGGAAGGCTTTGGGGGACAGGGAGGCTCAAGGTCAGTGAAATGTAAGGAGGCAGGAGAGAGAGATTTTCCTTCGAAAACATCATTCCCATTCTGTTCATGTTACTAGGAATGTTCTGGAAGCTGGTGGTGAAAGGGTTAATGGCACCAGCTGCCATACCCTTAGCATTCTGAGCAAGCACTGGGATTTGCCCAAAGGGGGTCAGGGTCGCTACCTCCCTCGAGATGCCTTTGAGCTGTTCCCAGGATAAAACTCCCCAGTGAGTGAGATGGAAACCCAAAATGAAACTTTGTCAGACTTCTCGGACTCCGGCCTCATTACTGTCACCCTGGGCGGCGGCGGCGGCGGGGCGGCTCCATCATCATCACTGCCGCTTCTCCCTTTGGGTTGGAATGTACTGCATTTTCTTGGGCAAATGTACCCTCCCCTCAATGGCCTCAGGCTGCCTTCCTACTTAGGAGGATGTCTCAGGGACAAAATGAGATTTCAGAGGATGAATCTGGCACGATCCGGGCACCCTGGGAGGTTCATTCTCTATTCCTTCCCTTCCCCACGTCCCCATCTCTCTCAGGGTCCTCTCTCAGGGTCCCCATGCTGGGGTCCAGGTTAATTGGAGCACAGTATTTGCATAGCTAGGAGACCTCACCCGGGGAAATTCCCCCTGGTGACCAGGCTTCCTTTCTGAGGTCAGGCCACATCACCAGACACTGCTCCTTCCTCTCTAGTGCGCCGCAGCCTCCTGCTGGCTCTGGTGCCGGTCGTCTGGCAGGTGTACATCCAGGCTCACAGATTTAGTCCCATCCTTTGACCTTGGGTGCTGTTCAAGAGAGTGTGAGTGTAGGGGGTGGGCTGGGGACTTGGAGCAAAAACAGGTGCAGTAGATACTTGAGGAACAGAGGAAAGGGTAGCAGGCAAGAGGTGGTAGGGGAGCTGGGACTGTGATGCTAGCTCCTCAGCACCTCCCTGCCTGACCTTGGGCATGTGCCTCCCTATCCTTGGCCTCAGTTTCCTCTTCTGTTCAACCAGGGGGTTGGTTAAGACAATCTCTAAGCTTTGTTCCAGATCTGATGGGCTAAGAGGCCACTTCCTTTAGCAGCACATTCTTGCAACATTTGTCCTTGGATCATCTTCCTTTGCCAAAGTCTTGCAACATACCACTCTGTATTTGTTTCCTTGGAAAGCACGATTTTGCAAAATGCATCCCCGAATCCCATCTTTCAGATGCTTGCAGAGTTACAGGTACCTGCTCTCCTCATTGTGATTTCTCTTGCGTTTTAATTTTTCTTTCCACGTCCACCACATATAATGTTCTGTGACCCACAGAAAGTGGGACAGAGCTCTCTTCTATCCAGATGCTAAAACCTGTCGTCCTCACAGTGTCTGACCCTGGTACTGAGAAGGTAACTTCCCTGGTACAAAAAGGGAAACAGGTGGGGCGAGACCACCTGGAACAGTGAGGTCCGGGACCACCTGCATCAGAACCAGCTTTCAGAATGGCAGCTTCGGGAGCAGGAGTCACAACTTTGAGTCACCTGGGGAGCTTTTAAAATAGCAATCCCAGACCACACCCTCTGAGATTCTGCTGTAATTAGCTTGGGGCGGGACCTGGGCATCTGTATTTTCACAAAGCTGGCCAGGTGATGCTAAAATGCACCCACTGGTCTGAGGACCCACCCAAGACCAAATGGATCAGGTGATTCTAAAGGACACCAAAGTTGACGAGGTCCTGACCTATGTTATTCTTTATGAAATTATCCTAAATGGGTACCCTTCCTAGGCACATAGCTATACTCAGGGCTATAAGTGGGTAATGAGAATGGACCCCCTTTCACAGGTGAGGAAAGTAAGGAACAGAGAGACGAAACTGCTTGCTGAAGTCACGTGGTGAGCTCAGGAATGGCAGTGGGCCTGGCACCTAGTGGACGCTTGGAGACTCAAAGTGTTTTTGCAAAAGTCATGGATTGGATGTTTGGGGGGGCCAGCGAACTGCCCCCTGACGGTTCATGACAGTGAGCTCTCCTTGGCTGCCCGTCTACGAGCAGATGATTCGCACTTTGGAGTTGGAAGACCCGGCTTCAGGAGCTTGAGTTTCCTAAATGCTACTAAGTACTCAGGTCACCCCGAGGCGGTTATTAAAAATGCTGCCTTCAGGGCCCACTCCCTGCCAGACAGTCCGATTTCTTAGGTCTATGGTGGGACCCAGATATCGCGCCCAGAGTCCTGGGCTAGGTCATAATGGCATGAGGAGTCCCCATCCTTGGGGAGCTTTCAATAAAACTGGTGAATCAGGAAACTCATGGGGTCCAGTCCATTCATTCACTGAACAGATACTGATTGATTGACTACTACGAGGCCAGCCCAGTGCTATCCCCACACATCGACAAGAAGACCGGAGATGTCAGGGTGGGAGGGGTGGGGTGGATAATGAAGCATCAGAGGTGTGGTCCTGTGAGAGTATCCCCATGTTTACCCCAACTTCACCCATCTGTTGAGGCCCGGCAGAGAGATCTCACCTCCTCCAGGTGAGCTCTACAGACATGACATGAGTTCAAACTCTGAGTACGCCACTTACTGGCTGTTGGCTTAAACCACGATGAGCCTCAGTTTCCTCATCTGTAAAAGAGCACTACCCACCCCACGTCACAGGGCTCTGATGAGGAATGCATGCAATAATTCATGTGCCAGCACTTAGTACCACGCCTGGTACATGTTCATCCTAAATATTAGCTGTTAGCGTTATTATTTCCTGGCTATCCTGGCCTGCCTTGACTTCTCCTTCTGAACTTTTAGATTTCTTCACAGTATCAGAATAGAAGGTCGCTTGGTGATGATCTGGTCTGACCCCTTTACATTATAGAAGGGGAAACGAAGGATCAGAGTGGGGAAAAGGACTTGTGAGGACCACGCAGCAGAGCCAGGATTCAAACTCAGCTCTTCTGCTGCCCAGTCCAAGGGCTTCTTCTTCCTCGGTGTCTATCCTGTGGCCTGAACAGGGAAAGCAATTTCAGGGAATTCACTGCTAGAAGAAGGAAGAGGGGAGAGAGAAAGAGTGGGAAGATAATTGCTCTCAGCATTTTGGCACGGAAAGAAACCCAGCGCTAATCTTTCTCTTGAACGTGCAAGCCAAGTACTCCTCACTGGAGACCCCAGCTCAGGTGGGTCCAGCTTTGTCAGCCTCATTTGCCCCCCAGGGTTCCCCTGCCGTTGAAGACTCCACAAGCAGGAACCAGTTAGGTTCATGAACTCTCTGAGGACCTAGGTGACCATGGCCTCCAGAGAGAAAACATAGTGTTTGGAGGGAATGTCCCGATCTAAAAAACATCAGGGCTGAATGACGAGTTCTCCTGCTGAGGAATCTAAAACTCCATTTCTTTGAGGAAGGGCCATTCCTCAGTTTCACAGAAGGTTCAGGCTGACCCAGGTCACGGGCAGATTTCGTGAAGGCAGCCAGGGAGGAGGTCACTCTCCCTGAGACTGAGGCCTGCCACCAGCCCTGACGCCTGCTCCTGAGCTGTGAGGGAGGCCGTTCAGTTTGGCGTCGGAGGGCAGAGAGGGGCGAGTTGGACAGTGTGGGTGTGGGGAGGTATATTTTGCTCCTAGCAAAAGGGAGGGAAGTGTATCATCCTCAGCGTCTGGTCTAACTCAAGGACTGGTGCCTTTAGTCCCGCAGAACTTTCTGGGAAGAAGGAGATATCTGTACAGCCTGGCCTGGTAGCCATATGTCACATGCGGCTGTTGAACATTTAAAAAGTGGCATCTGCCATCGAGGGGCTGAATGTGGTATGGGACAGAGCACTGGACTGAGAGTCAGGAAGTCCCTCCGTTTACTCACTTGGATAGCCACTTCCCTTGTCTGGCCATCACTTCCTCATCTGTAGAGTGAGGCCATGGAGCCCGGAGGCGTCTCTAGCACTCCCCATGGGATCCCAACCGGAAGCGTACAGAGCAGTTGAAGGTTGGATTCAGTGAGCTCTCCCCCTCCCTCACCTCCTGACCCCCTTGAATGTAGCCCCTTGACCTGGCCTGCCTGTTTCTCCAGGACCTACCTACGTTACTTCCCCCTTGCCTGCTTCAAACTCCATGGTCCACTCAGAGTGAACAATTTTCAGTTCCCTGAATGTCCTCTTCTCTTTGCAGGGTCTATTCCCTTTGCCGAGAACACTCTCTCTTATGCTCTTGCTTGGCCACTTTCAGATCTCAGCCAAGGTGTCTCTTCCTCCAGGAGGACTTCCCAGATGCCCCAATCCTGACCAGGTGCTCCCTCGTCCAGGCCCTGGCAGCTCCCTGTATTTCTCCTGCCGGCACACAGCTCTGCCATCCCTTACTGTAATTACCTACGATCGTGCCTACAGCCCACAGAGCAACGCTCTCCAACAGAACCCTCTGCAGTGATGGAAACGTTCTGTACATGTGCAGTTCTATACAAGTGACTGCCGAGCGCTTGAAATGGGGCTGGTGCTACTGAGGAACTGAATTACCAGTTGTATTTAATTTTGACTACTTTATATGTGAATAGCCACATGTGGCTGATGGTTACTATACTGGGCAGGGCAACCCCCGAATCTGTGAGTTCTGAGCAGGCAGGAAGCCGGTCTGACTTGCCCGTTCCTCAGTGGTCTGTAAGACCATAAGCGGTCTGAGGAAACTGTAAGAATGAAGAAACTCTAGAATCAGGAATGAGCAAGAAAGGCCAGCTCATCCAGGTGGCCCCTCCCACCCCTCGCCACATATCAGCGGATAATGAACTGAGTCCTTCTGTTTGTAAATGGTTTCTGAAGGATGTCTGCAAACCATCATTTTAGCTTAGTTGCCATCGCAGGAGGCAGGCAAAGCAGGACTTATTATCCCCATTTTACAGCCAGGCTCACTGAGGCTTAGCATGGGGAAGGCAGGCTCTGGAGCACCGGCTGGTTCTTGCAGAGCTGGGCTGTTCCTTGGTGGGGAGGACTCTAGGACCCCACTCGACATCTGAATGAGATCTTTCCTTTCCCTGTGGAGAATTCACAGACTAAGTGGAAACAGATGGGATAGGATGGAGGGCAGGAGGATGTGGATTGGGTATCTGGTGATTTCCTAGAGGTCCTTGACACTGGAATCCCCCACCCTATGCGAAGGAGGAAATAGAAGTCCTTGGGCGAACCCAGGGGGTGGGGTGGGGTGGGCAGGCCAGGTGGAGCCCTGCCCTGTGCCAGTTCTCAGACCAGCCAGAGAATCAGCAGGCTTCCAGCTCTTCCCTAGAGCCTTCTCGCCTCCCTGGAATTCCTAGCAAGTGGCAGGCAGTCTGGGAAGTGACAGGTAGGGGCTGATAAAGAAGGGCCCTGTGTTCCGCCAGCCAGCGGGGTGGGAAGGGGCCTCCGCTGAGCTGTGTGAGGCTCCTCCATCTCGGGGAATTCCCCTCCTGCCTAAAAGTCAGCCCAGCCCAGCCCTCCTTCCTGCAGAAGCACCGAGAGCGGAGGAGCCTTCGCAGGGCCGGCAGCCCCCTCTGCGCACACCCTTGCCTTCTCCTGCCCTTCCCCAGGTGAGTGACCCAGCCTGGGGGCAGTGAGCCAGGCAGGACAAGGGAAAGGGCTCATGGTACCAGGGTACTGGGGCCACCAGACCCTCTCACCTCTGGGCCAAGAGCTTTCCGCTTTCCTGCCAGCTGGGGTTGGCTGCTCCAGGCCCAGCTCCCTCCGTCTCTTTCAGGGCTGGGGCTCTGGGCTTCTGTCTCCTCGCCTGGCTCGGTTCTCTCCTTGCTTCTCTCCCTCCTGTTATTTCCTCTTCCTGCTTTCCTCTTCTCCCCTAGCCTTCCCAGCCAGTCTTTTCTCTCTAGTCACTACCAGTTTTTCCAAAGGGAAGGAAAAGAAAGGTCTATTTTCGTGTTATTCTTCCCCCAGGAAAAGGGAGTAGATACACAAGCATGAATGTGGATGTATGTGTGTCTATGTTTGTGTGTGTCAGATCTACTGAGGTGTATATGTGTGTGTCTGTGTGAGTGGAGGTGTGTGTGTTTTTGTGTTTCTGTGTGTCTGTGGATGTCTGGGTCATTATGTGTGTGAGTGTGTGTCTGTGTGTGAGGAGAATGTGTGTGTATGTGTGTGTTTTGGGGTGTCTGGGTCATTATGTGAGTGTGTGTGTCTGTGTGAGGGGGAGTGTGTGGGTGTGTTTGTGAGAGTACCCGTGCGTGTCTGGGTCATTACGTGATTGAGTGTGTGTGTGTTTCAGTGAGAGGGAGTGTGTGGGTGTGTTGGGAACTTTAGTGATCTAAAGCTAGACAGGAAGCGACCAGGTTGGAGTCCACCTCCGCCTTCCCTGGAGACAGGATGGAAGGCTGGGACCCCCTGACACTGGAGCAAGCAGGTCTCCGGAGCGCTCCCCAACTGGTGTTACTCCTGGGGAAGCGGAACCTTTTCCGTGGCTGGACCTGTAAGAGAGCCCGGGGCACCAGGAATGGGTGAGGGGCTGGCAGACAGTGGTGATGTGGCCTATTCTTTGAGCACTAACAGTCCAGATTTTCCAAAGCCGGTCAGAGGCCCAGCCCAGGGAAGTCCCTGGCTAGGAGTGGCAAGGAGTGGAGGCCAAGTCACTGTGACAGTGGCTTCTGGGTGGGAGAAGCAGGAGGGGCCTGGGAAGAGGGAGCATGAGAGGACATGGGGTGAGGCCAGAGGATTGCTCTCGGGGCCCTGTCAGGGCTTCCCAGGATTAGAAGCGCTCTGGTTCCCATGGATCTGCCTTCCTCGGGGGCTGGGCTGGGCCTGCCTGGCCTCTTCCCACACCAGGAGGATGACAAGGGGTAGGCTTGGATCTAAACCCAGATCTGCTTGACACCCTGACCTGGAGACAGGGAGGCCAGAAGGAGAGGAGCTGGGGCAGGGGAGGCCTGGACTCCTAGGAACCATGGGAGGGGCCTGGCGAGGCCACATAGGCCAGGAATGTCCCCCAGTGTCACTTTGCCCTTTGCTTTCCTCCAGTGGTGCCCTAGAAATCCCGGGGGGGGGGGCAGGGCGGGTCCAGGGACTCAGGAGAAATAGCTGGGATGGGGAAAGAGGAAAACAGGAAAGACCTTTTACGCCTGGCGATGCTGAGCACACACTTTGTGAGGTCTAGGGCAAGCTCCTCCTCAGCTCTAGCCTGTGGGGTCCTCTCAGGAAACATGAGATAAACAGTCTCTGCCCACCCAATTGGATTGACAGTCATAGTTATTGTTGCTGCTTTTCACTGATGCCAGGCCTGTGGCATTTCACTCGCTCCACCCTGTGCGCTGGGCACAGCTCAAACCTTCACGCTATGGACGCAGAAACAGGCGCAGAGCCCTCATGAGGGGAATCGTGGTGGCAGGGCTGGGATCTAGGCCCAGGTCCGTTTGACTCCAGAGCCCGCACCCAGACCCTCGAAGGTCTTGCCTCCCAGAGGAAGGGCAATTGTGGGTATACGGTTGAATTCCCCTCGGGGTGCCGAGTGAGTAAACGTGCACAGTTGTAGCTACCTCACCACCGTTATATCTTTCTATGCCTTCATTCAATTATTCGGGAGGGAGGTAGCGAGAACAAAAACTGTGTTCTCTGGCTGAGGGTAGGAAGCGAGGGACATAGACTCTGCTTGCTTATTTGCTTCTTATCAAAAAACAACAAACCAACCACGATTCCTGAGTACAACTTCAGTCAACCTCATGGGCTTCACACACATTTCTCATTTAACTCTCGCTGAACTCTCTCTCCTGTACACACACACCCAACACCAAAAAGCACCTAGATTTTACGATAGGTTTGCATTCCCGAGATGGCCTTACGCTATGGAGGCGTGAGACTGGATCTAAGGAAGAAGCCAGACCACGATTGCCCTGAGTTTCACTGACCTCTTAGCCAAGGCCCCGGCTCACTTATTCACATAATGAATGACACGCGTACTTGTTTGCTCTGGAAGCTTCATTTCCTATCTGTGGGGCGTGTGGAAAAAGCGTTGATCTGGAAGCAAGAGACTTAGTTCTAGTCCCAAGTACTACTCGCACACTCGTTGTAAGACCTCTGGCCCACAGTGGCTTCATCTCCACAAGCAAAAGGCTGGGTCTGAGCCTTCCTAACAGCCCTTTAAAACAACTGGCATTTTTGGTTCTGTCTTGCTGGCTGGCAGAACTCGGTAATGCAATGCTTATGGGTGTTCAGAGCTTAAGAGTCTGGATCTTCCTGTTCCACGTACCTGCTGCTGTGCAAGCCCTTACCCAAGTCATCTAACAGCTCCAAGCCCCAGTTGCATCTGAGAAACGGGGATGGTAATTGCCCTGACCTTATTAGAGAGCGGTTGGGAGACACATTATACCAAAGTGTAGGCCTAGCACACAGCAAACACTCCACAAAGGTTACCTGTCAATGTGTTTTTAATATATAGCCTCCTTTCCTCTTTAGTCATTTGATTTAGAGCTCAATCAGTTGTAGGTGGGTTTGGGGGTATGTCTTTTATTTCCCTCAAATGTGGACTTAGGTCTGACTTTGGAGCTGTCCCAGTGGCGGTGGCAGAGGGAGTGGCAGAAAGGAGATTGGGAAGCTGTGTGCTTTAAAACACAGCACAACAAAACACAGGACTTTTTGATTGTCCTCCCAGGTGGGGCTTTGCACAGGTGCCTGTCGTCGCTCTGGAAGAACAAGAGGTTTTCACCTGCCTGAGTCACTCAGCTCCTACTGTCAGGTCCTCCTCCCTGGCTTGGAAATCATCCAGATCCAGGGAGCGCAGGGGCTGACAGGTTAGGGGACCTGTGTCCCACCCTGCCAGGCCCCCAGTCCAGGGTCCCACAGTGGATGTGGATGGTGAGGTATAACCTGGGAAGGCTGTATCTCTGGTTTAATGGCGACGTTCTACCCAATGCACGCGATCCATGTCTACATACCACTATCATCTCTCAAATGCCTTCTGTATGCCAAGCTCTGGGCTTTACTTGCATCATCTCATTTATCCTCATGATCACCTGAGGGGTAGGTACAATTATTATGCCCACATTCAGAGAGGGACTGAGGCTTAGAAAGGCCACCCAGGTGGTAATTGGTCGAGTAGGGGTTAGAACCCCATTAATTAAATTCGTAGCCTATTTTCATGGGTGCTGAGTCTCTGTAAGAAAGTAAGAAAATCAGGATATTGTAAAGACAACATGGTGCAGCGGAAAGTGTACATATGCCTGGGGGCCCAGGTCCTGAGTTCCAACCCTGGTTGCATCACTCAGCATGTGCGGCCTTGTGTGGCCTACTACACTGAGGCTTCCATTGACTGAGCTGTCAAATAAGGGGCTGTGATCGGTGGTCTCCGGGGCCTCTGACATGGTGGGATGTTCTGAAGTCAAAGACTTAAAAGGATGGAAGGGGTGGGTGTGGTCATGACTTTGAAAAGAGAAGTTTTCTCACACATTGTAATTGTTACAAAAAATTACCCAAAACTGGGAAATCAGGCAAAAAGATGACTGCGTGACCTTTTAATGTTATACTAGAGCATTAAAAACAAAACAAAACAAAACAAAAAAAACCCACCTAGGAGTCATCTGGCATTTTGGAGAATGAACTTATTTTCCTAACTCTTAAGGTCAGCCAGGCATTTTACAAAAACAGCTGAAATAGTTTGGAAACAGAATGCAAATAGTTGGAGACACTTCTTTTTTTTTTAAGTAAATTTCAGTGTTCGTGAGAAGATTTGGGTTGGGATTAGGAAGAGAGCATTCTAAGAAGAGGCCATTTGGGATACACAGATGAACAGGAAGTAAACGGGTTTGGGGGGACCTCACGGGCAGAGATGACGCCTGAAGGTGCCATATAGATTCTAATCCCCGTTCGCTCCTTCTGGTGACATTCAGCGGTGCTTTGGTGTTTGCATCCCTTCCTCCTTCCCTTTCTTCAAAATCTGGGTATATGTGTACTTATTTTCATAATTAAACAGGATTAATACTGTTTTGAGAATTGGATCACACCTTTGAAGCGACTGAAGGCATCCCGGGATGTCACAAAGTTGGAAAGAGAATGCGTAGATCAGGCACATACTTCGGCACTTGTGTCTCTGTGTGTGTGTTCGCACGCAATCACGGTCGATTGACAGAGCTCTCCTTTTATAAAATGAGGGCCTGTGTGCAATAGCTCCTCAAATCCTTCCTAACGTTAAAACTTACCCTCTTTAAAATGATGATCTTAGAAAGAGGGGGAAAAGGTGTTTCCAACCTTAAACCAAGTTACTGCTCCTTACGGATCTGGGGAATCCCACAGCGTGTTTGGATGATTGGCCCACCTACGGTGTACTAGGTAGGTAGGGCAGGAGGCTGACTCTGCATTTGTCCATTTGGGTTTGACTCTTGGTTCAGACACTGAAGTCATCTAACCTCTCTGTGCTTCGTATGTTTATGGTAAAAATACGAAAACAAAAACCGTGGAGCGGGGGACAAAACCCATCTCACTAGTGAGGCTGTGCAAATTAATGCATGCAAAGTGCTTACAATGTCTGAAGCAGGAGTAAATGTTAGCAGTAACAATGAATCCTGAAGGGTCCTTTCAGCTCGGAGTTTCTATGAGCTCTGCTAAAAGGTCCGGAGCGTCCTGCACAGAACTCTGCGGCCCTAAGCTTTAGCTCTGGCTTAGCCCAAAGGCTTACGTGCCTTTTGCCAAGCTCTCTCCTCGCTCTAGCCCGGTGTCCACCGGCACAGGAAGTTGTGGGGTGGGCTTTGCGGCTCATCTCCACACTAAGTTTGGGCTTTCAAAGTGGCCGTAGCCTCATTCCACAGCCCGAGGCTTCCGGGGCGGGGAGTGAGGTCAGGAGCTGCCCAGACCTGGGGAACTCGCTGGCCTGTGGAACAGGGTACCCGCTGCCACTCCGCCGCCTGCCGAGTTGTTTACCTCGCCGGGTCCCACCCCATTGGCCGCGGGCCCGCCGGACTATGCGGTGCGATTGGGCGATAGGCCTGTCAATCTCCGGGGACTTTCCCAGGGGTGGGGCAACCCGGCCCCTTCCCCCTCCCCCACCCCGGCACTTCCTCGTCCCAGCCCCTTCCCTGGAGGAGCTGGTGTAGTGCTGCAGCCCCGGAGCTGGCCTGGCCGCTACCCTGTCCCTGGACCTGGGGCTGGACGGGGAGAGTGGGGCGCTGTGAGTGGGGCGCTGTCCCTCGAGGCCCTCATCCTCAGGTAGGCAGGCTGGGCCTGTGGATGGAACGGGAGGAAGGGAGTCTAGGGCTGGGCAGTTCAGAGCCTCAGCAGTGACTGGACAAGGAGTAGGGTGGCCTGGGCTGCTTGGCTCCGGGGCTCCGGCGCCTCCCAGGACAGCTTGGGGGCGGGAGGGTCCGGTTCCACGGGGAAACCCTGCTCCGCGCAGCGGTGGTGGGTGCGCGTGCGCACTGCGTAGGTAAGCACGCCTAGAAACAGTGCAGGCGAGTGCCGAGCTTGTGGGCGGTGTGCACCATCGGGGTGGAGGGAGTGTGCGGGTCTGAGTCTGTTTACAGAGAGGGAGACCAGTTTTGGAAGCAGTGTGCACAGGTAATGAAGAGGAAAATAATAACTATTATTGGATGCTTTTCAAGCGCTTGATTTAAACCCTTTACATGCATTAAATTCATTTAATTGTCACGTCCATCTTCAAAATGAGTTTTATTACTATTCCTATTTTGTTTTCAACCGAGGCACTTGGAGACTGGGGCCACCCAGGTAGGGAGTTGCAAAGTCAGGATTCGGAAGCTGGCATTTGGCTCCAGAGTCCTTGCTCTGCTGTTCCTGTTGAACCTATTTGCGCAGTGTGGCAGACAGCATTTGTGTGCGTGTGCAGGGTAGCTGTAGTGGTTTCTGGGAGTGATTTTGGGTGTGGCGTTTCTATGTATGGGTGACTTTTCCACTCTAGAACATTTGTGTGCATGCGGTGATGTGTATGGAAGCGAAGGCATTTTACATTCATTAATTGTGGATATGGGAGCGGGTGGGAATTTTGTGTGACTGGTCTGACAGATTGTGTTTTGCTTCCGGGGAGCGGGGCAGGGGGCGGGGGGAGGCGGGACTTTTGTGGATGTTGCGGAAGAATCAGCAACATCCATCCCCACCCCCTTGCAGAATGACGGTGCAGGGGAACCTGTGGATTCCTAATGCATCATTTTTACTTCACAGTATAGTCAAAGTGGAATTTAAGCAGCACTTACTCACTTTCCAAACAGTGAGGTATGGCAGAGGGGAATTCGGCATCTGATGAGAGATCAGGAAAGGAGACTCAATTTTTTTCTTTATTCCTGACAATGGGTATTGCATTGTAAGATGACACATTTATTAGTACAAACTCATAGCAGTGCTGTGATGTTGTATCCATTTTTTTCATTCCTGACATTGGGTATTGCATTATAAGATGGAACATTTATTAGTACAAACTCACAGCAATGCTGTGATGTTGTATCAATATCCCTGTTTTACAGCGCAGGGAAATGAGGCAGTGAAAAACCAGTAATGGTAATAACAGCTTGCATTTATGAACACTTGCCGTGTGCCAGGCATGGTGCTCTACATTCAGCATCTCATTGATTCTTTTCAACAGGAGATCATTACTATTATTAGCCTCAATTTTCAGATAAGGAAACTGAGGCCCCAAAAAGTTAAGGCTTGAGCCAAACTAGTAAGCTTTGAACCCTCTTTCCTTTCCACTGACCACAGCTCCTGCCCTGGCCGTGTCCCGGGAAAATAATGGGATCAGGGACTGGTACTTCATGGAAGCACTTGATCATGTCCCTCTGGAAGCTGCAGCCATGAGTGCCCTGTGCTTTCTACACTTGGATGACCCTGTTTCCCCCACCCGTGGGTGTCCTGTGGGTATGGCGCAGTACTCATGCTGAGGGGTTGGTGCCTGCTGCTATGCCCACACCAGGTCTTTTGGGGCCCCAGGAAGCCATGGGGTCTGACTCACACCCTGACCCCCAGTGCTGCTTGTGACTCAGGCCAGATGTACTGGGTTGGGTCGGGCCGACCTGATTGGAGCCCATTAGCACTGTAAGAGGCTGTCTGCCTCCCTATCTGGGTACCACTGGGTGCTCCTTTACTTCTGCACTCACTGCGGTTTGGCCGTGGCACCTGCTTTTTCTCCCTGCCAAGCTTATTCTTCCCGTGAGGCCTTCGTATGTGCTGTTCCTTCTGCCTGGAACACCTTTCCCCAGCTCTCTCCATGGCTGGTTCTTCCCTGTCTGTCAAGCCTCAGCTCAAATGTCACCTCCTTGGAGGGGCCTTCCCTGACCTTTTTATGCAAAGTAGCCCCTTTTTTCACTTTCTGTCATAAAACTATTGTATTTTTTTCACACATTTGCCGTGCTCTGCAATAATCTTGTTTATTTGTGAGTGAGAAAGTGTATGTGTAGAGCTTAGTGTCTGGTATGTAGTAATGGCAGTGTTTACTTGTCCGTTGGCTTTCTCTTTTCCTAGGATAGAAGGGTAAGAGGAGGGACCTCTTCAGTTTCCTGTGTGCATCCCTGATACTAGATAAGAATGTCTAGGGTGAGGCCTCCCTGACTTTGTTCAGCAGGTGAGTAGAATTGAAGGAGCTAGAGTAATGGTGCATTTCCCAGGTGAGGAAACAGGCCTAGAGGTGGGAAGGCACTTGTCCCGGGGAGGTGGTGGCAGTCAGGGTGAGAACTAGGCCTTGCAGCTCGAGCCGTTTTTTCTTTCTGACAGCCCACAAACACCTCCCGATGGCCCTCCTGCCCGGTGCTGGGAGTGGCATGATGCTCAGGCGCGTAGGAATTGGCTCTGCCCTTGAGGAACTGGGAATGGAGCGGGGAGAAATGTGCCCTGAGCGCTGTCTGGGGTGCATAGCAGTTTGGGGGCACCAGGTGGGCAGGGGGCTTCTGGAGGGAGATGACTCCAAGGCCAGGCCCTAGAAAGACGATGAGGTGCAGAGAGTGGGGCCTTCAGATTCGGGGGTAAGGCCCTGCTGGGTTGGGGGAGCTGCCCAGGAGCTGGAGTAGGAAAAACCCTCTGGTCTTGGCTTCCAGGCAGAGACGTGTCAGTTTTTCCCTGTGGGCAGCACTGGGAAGTGATCAGAGCACTTCGCTGGCAAACTTAAGCAGGCATCAGAATCACTCGGGTGGCTTGTTAGGTGGGCTGCGCCCCGTGACCTCTGACCCAGAGGATGCTGATGGCACTGCTTCTGGTCCAGGTCGCTCTTCGAGGACCCTTGGTGTGGACTGCATGCTCTAGACTGGCAGGGTGTCCAACCCTTTGGCATCTCCGCACCACACTGGGAGAAGAGCTGATGTAGGCCACGTATTAAAGGCACTGTGACACGTGATTACAAAAAAATCTCATGATGTTTTAAGTAAATTTACGCTTTTGTGTTGGGCCGCAGGTTGGACACCTGCTAGTTTGGCACACCTGGCTGGCCACTGCCCCTGCCTCGCCATCCGTGGGATTCTGTGCCCGCAGTGCCACCTCCTGGAGTGTGGGATTCTGTGCGGGTGGGTGAGGCAGTGCGTGTCTAGCACTCGGCACAGGGCTGACTCGGGCTAGGCCATCAGTAAATCCCCACCGCTGACCTTGTTGGTGATAATAAGGATATTGAAGGGGTTTCCACTGGGGAAGATGAGGGGTGCTTCGGGATAACTTGCCTTTGACCCTCTGCTACCTGTGGACTGTGCCAGGTCTTCTCTGGCTGGGTCGTCCTTTGCTTGGCCCAGGCACCTCTCCGTCTCTGGTTGGAATCGTGGCAGCTTATCTAACGTGCAAGGGGCTCAGAAGACCGCTGGCCCAAATGCCCTCAACAGCACCCAGCACCCCAGGGAGCGCTCTGCCTGGCCGGCAGGCTCCAAAGTTTTTGCAGATTGCCTGCGTTTGCGGGGAAAGGGGAGGGGGCTTTGTGCAGGTCCTTCCTTTCTCACTCCTCTTGGTTTCCTCATTGCTCACCTGACCACTTTGGGGGTGGGGGGAGGAAAGAGACAAGGTGGCAGCAGGGTGTGGCAGAGAGGGCACAACTGGCCCCTGGAAGATCCGGGTCGCCTCCTCGTTGTACCGCTGCTGTCTCCTGCAGTCTCAGGCGGGCCTCTTCCCTGTGCTGGCTGTGGTGCCCCAGCGGCGGGACGAAGGCATCGTCCTGCTGGTGTCTCAGGTGTCCTCTTCCGGCTCTCAAAGCTCTGCAGGCCAGCGCCTGGGCCTCCGGCAGTTTCTGAGCTCTTCTTGGCGGGCCAGGCCTTTCTGTGCCCTCCCTCCCTGCGTCTGAGGCTGCCCTTCCCTTGCCCTGGCCCTCTTCGAAGAGAGGGTGTGTGGGGTCCTGGGGAGAGTTGCCAGAAAGGAGGCACAGGGAGGCATGGAGAAGCTTCCCAACCCCTGGAGACAGGTTGCAGGAAGTTCTTGGTGTTTTCCGCATGACTGTCCCGGGACAGTCACTCTTCCGATAGGAATGGGTGAGTGGCCTGAGGAGCAGCTGGCTCTTTGTCTGAGGGCTGCCCCCTTGGGGAGCTCTTCTCTTCTCAAGGACCTCACCCGAGGCTGTTCGCTGTGTCCTTGAGCGCCTATGAACTGAACTGGGTGACCCAGGCAGATGGATGTGGGGGGTGCGGGGGGGCGGAGAACAGGAGGCGGGGTGCTGTGGGAGTCCTGTCACCAAGGAGTCATAGTCAGAGGCCAGAAGTGGTATTTTTAGGGTGAGCGTGGGGGGCTGTCCCATGAGTCAGGGGCCTTTGGTCTGGTCTCCACCCACAGTGGGGAGGACTCAGTCCGCCGGCCGTTGCCCTCTGCCTTCATCATGGCCAGCGTCATCAGAAGGCTGAAGCGCCCGGGCCCCTCCACACCCCCACTTCGGCCTCTGCAAGTACTACCCCCCCATTCCAGCCCCTGGGAAGAGGGTCTGAGGACAGCAGCATCGACTTGGAGAAAAGAGGAAGGAATCTCTCAGATGTAGTGGGTAGCATGCCAATTCCCGGGCACACATTAGGGCCCATTTGTGTGCACCTGAACTTTCTCCCTGTTTATCCCCTTCCCACCCCTGAATTTAGTTTATTCTCTTGCATTTCTCCATGGTTTCATTATAAGTATATGCCTCTCTAGGCAATATGTAATATTGTTCTGTATGTTTTAAAATGTTACTTAAATGCTATCATACTGTCTATATTCTTCTGAAACTTGCTTGTTTTGCTTTAATATATTTGTGAGATTCATCATGTTGATGTTTCCAGCCCCGGGTCACTAAAGGCTGATTCATTTTTTATGACTGTGTAGTATTCCCTAACATGAAATTGCCCCGTTGTATTTGCTCATTTTATTTTTCATTAGGTAGTTTCCAGCTTTTGCTGTTAAAACAAGGTGTATTTGGCTTTTACCTGAGAGGTGTTGCCCCCTGTCCAGCTGTCCCCTTCATAGCCCTTCAGGTTCCTGGGGGGACAGCACTTCGAAATCCACAGAGAGCTACCTGGTGTCTAGTTGGTCCTGAGCTACCTGGTGTCTAGTTGGTCCTCTCCGCATTTCCAAAGGGAGAAACAAGGAAAGTAAGGTCACTCGTGGTCACTTGGTGAGGGAGCAGAGGCAGGATTTGAACTTATTAAACCTTACCCTTTCCATCCTGTTTGGTATAAACGAATTCTCAAAAGTTGTTATGCTCCCTCTTGGTGGGGCAGTGACAGGGCTGGACAAACCCTTCGTTGGACAAACCAGCTCCGGGCATGCTGGGGCCTGGGAGACAGGAGGACAGCGGCGTTCCCCAACCACATTTTCCCAGGGTTGGGTCAGTGCCCGTTGTCCCTGTAGCTGATAGTTGAGGTCCTTCTGGGCCAGGTGGGGTCCCAGCCACTAGGAGGGGAGGGGAGTCACGGTGTGTTGCACTGGGGATCCCAGGAGCTGAGAGGAGGCGTGCATGGGAGAGCAGGAAAGCGGCCTGGGGGTGCTCGGGGTGCCTTCTTAGCCCTCCTTAGAGGGCTGTTGGCCATGGGGAGCACAGGCTGGGGGCTGGTGATGGTTCTGCTGTGTCCCTTGGGAACTGTGTGGCCTTGAACCAACCTCTGCACCTGTCTCTACCCAGCTTCCTCTCCAGCACGCAGGTGTCGGGGAGCTTCGCACCTGTTCCCAGCTGAGGGTGAGGGTGGTTATCCAGGGTCTGGCGCTTCTCTTCACACCTTTGCCACCGCAGGGCCAACCCTGACCTTCCTGAAGCCAGGGCCTTTCTGGTAGGTTCCTCACTCACCAAATTCCTTGACTAGAAAACTTGCTCTTGGACTTTCCCTTCTGGTTTGTGATCACAGCCTTCCGCCTTGCCTGCCCGTGTGAGGCAGGGACACTGTGTGGTGGCCCTTCAGTTTTTTGTTTTTTTAAAGATACTTATTTTAGAGAGAGAGGGGAAGGGAGGGAGACAGAGAGGGAGAGAAACAGCAATGTGTGGTTGCCTCTCACATGGCCCTCACTGGGGACCCGGCCCACAACCCAGGCATGTGCCATGACTGGGAATCGAACCGGAACCCTCTGGTTCCCAGCCTGCGCTTGACCCACTGAGCTACACCAGCCAGGGTGAGACATAGTTTTAAAAAATCATTTTTAAATCTCCCTTGAAAAAGTTACAAAATAACATGTGCTCATTGGAGAAAAAACAGAACAACTCAATCAATACAAAAGGTACAAAGTAAAAAATGAAAGTTACCTTGTCTCTTCTTCCTCTCCCCTGAGCTGTCCCTGCTGTATCTTAAAATTAATTACAAAAACTAGAACAGGACTGCTGGGCTGGCGTGGCTCGGTTGCTTGGAGCATCACTCCTGACTGCAATGTTACAGGTTTGATTCCTGGTCAGGACACATATCTGGGTTGCAGGTCCCGTCCTCGTTGGGGTACATACAGGAGGCAACCGATCGATGTTTCTCTCTCTCCCTTCCTCTCTAAAAAGCAATGAAAAAAAAAAATGTCCTTGGGTGAGAAGTAAAGAAAACAAAACAGAACTAGATCTCCTTTGTAAAGAGCTAAAATAAAAATTATAGGTAAAATAAAAGTGTCTTTTGATTCTTGTTCACTATTCCAATTTCAATTCTAGAGCTGTGTACTAGTAGCAGTTCGGTGTGTATCTTTGCAGACTTTTTTTTGTGAACGTCTGAGATTTTATACTCACACTCACACATATACACATAGAGTGTTTTATAAAAAAAGTGTTCCTGTTATACATATAAAGCTATACTTTGCTTTTTTCCCTTAAAGGTATTTTGTGGGCGTCTTTCTCGCTTCAAAGCATGCCACCTCGTTCTTTTTGATGGGTGTGTAGTATTCCATTGAATAAGCACCACATAGTTTATTAAGCCAGTCTCCTCTCGATGGACACTCAGGACATTTGTGCTGTTGCAGAACGTGTGACAGTGCGCATCTCTGTGCAGCCCGTGTGTAAGTGGTGTAAAGATTTCTAGATTCTTAGCAGATTACTCAGTCAGTTACCTCTGGCCCTTTAGATCATTGAAACCTCCTCAAGCACACTTTCTACTAGGGAACTTTGTTCTCAGCCAATCAGGCGCACATTGACATCATCGAGAAAGGGCTCGCTTTATTGTGGGTGGCCCAGCTATAAGAAAAACTAATGTTTTTCTACTAGGTGAGACCTGTAGAAACATCATATATGTAAAAGGGTAGAGGTGAAAGTTTCTGTTTGGTCAGGCAAACCGCACCTGGAGTGCTGTGTTCAGTTTCAGGACCAGCTACAGAGAGGGTGGAGGAGGAGGAGGGGGGAGGGGAGCGAGTGGAGAGGGGTCTGGCAGCCATTCCCGGTGGAAACAGTGGATGGAACAGGGGCTGAGGAGCTTCAAGGAACGCTGCAGGGTCCAGATCTCTTCAGGGCTGAAATGGAGATGAGAGGCATCTTGCTCCATATTCCAGGGGACCCCAGAGGCAGAGCAAGGGCTGGTGGAAGCAGAACTGGGAGCAGCCTGACTATGGCCATTGCTGGCTGCCCAGGGGAGGCTCCTTGGGGGCGGGGGCGTGGGTCTGAGTCACTAAAGGTAATCAGCCTCAGTCCCTTGGCTCCCCTAGGGACTGGACAGGCACAGGGCTTTCTTCCAGCCTGAGATTCTAAGCCCTGGTGATGGCTGGTGATGAAGGGCAGCCTGGGGCCTGATTGCATACAAGGTTGGAGACACAGAGAGGTAGGGCTGGGAGCCTGGGGTTCCAGACAGCCACAGCAGGACTGGTGCCCTCCCCCCGAGCTTCAGTCCACTGCCTCTCAGGCACTGCAGGCCAGTGGGACGGGCACCAGTGTTGGAGTCTCCTGGACGGAGGCTCCACTCTTTGTTCTTCCACTAACCAGCTGTGTGTCCTTAGGCGAGTCACTTAACCTCTCTGAGTCTGCTTTCTGGTCTGAGAAAAGAGATAATGCTATCGAGCCAAGAGGATTGGTTTTCTTGTTGGCAAAAAGGAGTGGTAACTTTTAGCTCTGTGCTGGGAGGAAAGGGAGGCAATGGACATCACGACGCCACCCAGGGCCTGGCACATCCGGGCACTTAACACCTGTCGGGCCCTCTCCTAGCTTCAGTTAGGTGCTCCTTGGTTGTCTTTTGCAGCGATTCCAGCTGGCCGATGGCCCTGGTCTATCTCCCTGTCCCCAGGCTGGAGGTGTGGAGCCTGGGTCTTGCAGGCTGAGTGGAGGCAGTAGGGGTCCCTCTGTGGATGAGTCAGGAGAGGGGAGAATGGGGAAGGGGAGGAGGGGAGGACCTGGTGAAGGGCTGCGGACACTGTCCAGGAGTTTCTCACTGCTCCTGGGGAGGCGACAACACCCCTTATAGCACTTCGCCGGTGGGGGTGGCTCCCGGGTCAGGGAAGCCCACCTATATGTTAGGAGAAATTGAAGCTGCAGAGAGTAACTTTGTCAAGAGCATAAGGTTGTGGAAAGGGGTGATAATAAATTGCAAGTTCTGGAACGTGAGAACTGCAAGGGGCCTTAAAGATTGGCTAGTCTCCCCACTATGTTACATCACTTCTGTTGTAGCGAACCCCTCCTTTTAGGAAACTGAGACTCGGTGAGGGGATGGCATTTGCGCTGGGGTACCGTGACCAGACCCCATGATTTCTGAGCCCCGGCTCCTCACATTGCACCCCACGCCTGCAGCCTTTTTATTGCTGAGTTGGAGGCAAAGGCTTATTAAGTCCCTGGGCCCTCACTGGCGAGGATGCCGGGGCGGGGGGCTCTCTGAGGACATGCCGTCTAACGTAGGTGCTGTGTCTTTGATGACAGTCGGCAGGAGGGCACAGCCTGCTCTTTGATGGGTGGGCCTGGGTCCACAGTGTCCCTGACCGTGAAATGCGTGGGAGCAGATTCTTGCTTCTGGTTTGCTTTCATGATGCCTCTCTTCCTGTAATCCCTGGGAGGAATCGAAGGCTGTTTCCTTTTACAGCTGAAGAAAATGAGGTTCAGATGATTCTCAGTCTTGCATGAGGGTGGCCCTGTGGTCCACGGGTTCCTTGTACCTGCATCTCCACTGGTTATGGCGTCGAACCAGTATCCCCACGTAGCAGCCATTTGAAGTTATCAGACATTGGGTGGATGCCATGACCCAGCTTGCTGAGCTTACAGAGGAACCTAACAACTTGTTCAAAGAAGGAATAAATGGGGTGGGGAGACTGGGTCCTTCAATCAGCTGGGCCCAGCTATGGGGCTTCCTCATCCTTGTACTTAGAATCTATACATGCCAGGTACTTACTATACTATACATGTATTACTATTATTTTGGAAATTTTATTATAAAATGAATACATTTCTTGTTAAATAAACCAAATGATGAGGAAATATCAAGTGAGAACTCCCTTCCAACTGTACACATATTGTTTCATTTAATTTCTTTACCCTGATGCCAGGTAGATTCTATTATAATTCCTATTTTGCAGATGAGGCGGCCGCAGCTTAGAAGAGGTGAGGGACTGGTCTGGTATCGCTGCAGCCCGCAGGATAGACAGAGCTGGGACTAGGGCGAGGCAAGCACAGGTGAGGCCCAGGTGCAGCCGGGAGGCGGACTCTCACTCGGGGGCGCGTGCTGGCTCCCCTCCAGTGTCGCACCCTGCGTGCCCTCCTGCCCCACCCTAGCTCCTGCCCTGGTTGGGCCCTTCCTTCTGGATGCCAAGGCTGCGTTATCTCCAGTGCGCTGGGTCCCTTCTCTTTCCTTGGCTTTGCTGCAGGCTCCCAAGGCTTGGGTCCCAGTTAGTCCACAGGCCGGGCTCCTCCCTGTGCACACAAGGGAACTGAGGTGCAGAGAGTGGCTGGGCTCGCCCACGGCCCTGGGTAGCAGAGTAGACGCTAGGACCCCCTGACTTTCTGTCCTGTGCCTTCCTTCCCGGAGACCCCTGTCCTGCACCCCTCTGTCACCTGCACCCACCAGCATCCCTGGAAGCACTTGCCTCTGCCTGGGGAGGGGACCGTTAGCCACTGTGGCCTCCCAGCTCCCAGTACCAGAGATCTGCCTGGACTGTTCCCTCCAGAGCAGGGAGAGCTTCGCTCCCTCTGGAGTTGTAGGGACGCTGGCCCCAGGATGCAGCCAGGGCCCGGCGGCGTTAGATTGGGCTGATTGAGTTCCCCAGCAGGCCTCAGTTTCCTCATTTGTCAAGCAGACATCAGTCCTGCCTTCCTCCCAAGGCTGTGTGACGATCAGATGGAAAGACAGTGCTTGGGAAACTACTAGGTATTTTGCACATGTTACGGGTTATGTAAATGTCTATCATTGGGGGGGGGGACCCCCTCCTGGTGACAGCACATGACAGTCTCAGGAGGGCTGAAGCATTTCAGGGCAGAAGCTGGGATGTAAATGTAGTTCCGAATCTCACCTTTCCAACCCTCTTCTTCGTGGGTGGGGGCTGCATGTTGGGCCCATGCCCCCACTCCCTTAGCTGCCGCCTGTCACACTGCCACCCCCTCCTCTTTTTGGGCTGGTGGCTCCTTTGGCCTCAGCAGAGTTTCTTCTGTCTTCACACTCTGTGATCACTGCCTGGCCTGTCTCTGGGCCCCTTTCTGCCCCCAAACCGGTCCTTTCTGGTTCCAGTGGGCACCCCGGCATCCCTTGGGACCGGCTGTGGGAACGCCCCCCGCCTCACCCCTATCCCCCCAAACCCCCAGCTGAGGTCTTGTTTTGGAAGAGTATCTGAGCTGGTTGCTTCTTCACTGCCAGCTGTTCACCTGCTCATCTGTAGCTGCGGGAACCAGGCCCAGGTGGATATGGAGTCCGGGCCAGGAATCCGCACAGGAATGTGGAGTGGGGCCTCTGCTTTGCAGTGGGATCCCAGTGCAGGGGCAGGAACAGAGGGTGGGGCAGTGGGCAGGCTGGGGAGAGAGCAGGGTCCCTCTGGTTCCAGCTCCAGCCTGACTTTTGGGGACTTTGGTCCTTGTGCTCTGGCCCTGGCTGGTGGCCTTCGTGCCATGAGGAAGAGTCAGGGGGCCCCAGGACCCCAGGCTCTGAGCTCCCACACTGCCCCAGGCCAGGGGTGGGGGCCATGACCCAGGGCGTGTCAGCCTCAGGGGAGAGGGGTAATGCAGCCCCCAACCCAGAGAGCCCCTGGGTACCAACACCAGGGCTGGGCTCAGCCTCGCTGCCCTTGGAGGTTCCTGTGCAGCCCTGCCACCCCCGGAGTGACTCCTGTCTCCAGGAAAGGTCGTACAAACGGCGCTGACCAGGAGAGTTCCCGTCTGCCCGGCAGTCGTCCTGGAACTGCTGACGGCCATCTGGGCGTGAGGTCAGCAGGATGTGGAAATTCCCCGTCTCTCTTTGTCTTTCTTTCCTCCAGAAGTCCAGACCCTCCCTTGGGTGGCTCCTCTGATCTCCAGGGGTGATTTCTCACGGTAGACAGTTTCGTCTTTCTTCCATCTGCCCACTGCCTGGCAGCCTGTGCTTCTCCCTCTGAGGCTGGAGTTGGGGAGAATAGCACCGCCTGCCCCCTCTTTTGCCTCCCTGGACCCCCTTCCCTGTTGGCTCCCCGGTGCTGAGGGAGAGCCTGAGTGTTATGTGGTTGGAGGATGTGGAGATGGGGTTTCAGTTCCTCTGTCCTGCATCCTGCTGTGTCTCCCGGTAACATCTGGGCACCTCTGAGGGCACAGGGCTGTGCCAGCCCCGATTCCAGAAGTGTGTGGCTGTCCAGAGTGCCTCTGGTCAGTGGGTCACGGTCAGGCTCCCGGGGTGTGCACAGGCCTCCCAGGAAGCAGGGGCAGGGTTGGGGGCTCCTCCGGTCCTCTCTCTTTCTGCTCTGACTGGAGATTTATCGAGGCTGTATTCTGGACCCCCTGGAAGATACCCGGGTAGACCAGATGGACTTGGGTCCTGCTCTCATGGAGCTCACAGTCTGTTGGGCAAACCAGATGCGGAACAAAAATCGAACCCAAATTACCACGTCATGTCCCCGGTCGGTTCCATTTGCGGTGGGCGTAGAGTGGTGAGCGGGAACCAGGACTCCTGTCCCCACGTACCACTGAAGGTGGTTACCAGCCCCTTCCAGCTTTTAGTCTCCGCCGTTGTGAACTCCATTCTGCCGTCAGCCACGGTTCGCCTTCCAAGTGCCAGACCTGTGTAAAGCGGGACGTTCTCGAAGGCACAGATGCTCGCAGCAGTCAGGTACATCCCACAGCAGTCCGTGTGTGCCAGAGGGGGAAGGGGAGCACCAAGTGGGGACCCTCGCCGCCCCCCCATCTGCCAGCATGTCATGTACCTTGCTGCGTGCCGGGCAGCGTGCCGAGTGCTTTACCCACGCCGTCTCTTCTTTTGGTGAGCATGTCAGGGCTTCTTCTACCATGTAGCACTGACCTTTTGAGTTAGAAGCAAGTCCCACTCCCCCACCCACCGAGATGAGTGGTGACTTTTGTGTTGGCGGGTAGACAGCTGTCCTCTGCCTCCATGGGGCCTAGCGAGGCGTGGGTGCCTTCAAAGCGTGTGCTCATCTCTGGTTGTCAGTCTTTGGAGGAGGGGTCCCGCTCGCCAAAACTTGGTTTTTCTTTCTGACCCGTGGTGTTGTGAACCCTCTGGGGAAAGTCCTTGTTATTTCTTGTGCTTCAAGGCAGGGGAACTAGCCCAGAGGGTACCTAATAGCTCAGTGTCACCCTGCAAACTGGCTTGGACTCCTCTGGCCTGAGTCTTGGGCGGGGCGTGGTGAGGAGCTGTAAGAGGCAGCAGGGGGTTAACTCAGCTTTCTTAGACAGAGCAGGTTTCGCACCTTTGCCGGCACCTGCTGGCCACGTGACCCTGTCCTCACTGAGTCTCCCTTATAAAACCAAGATAAAGTCGTGTGTGTTTTGGGTTGGTTGTGCCGCTGACCTGAGGCAGTGGACCTGAAGCGTTTAGTGTGAGTGCTGGGCAAGTAGATG
The DNA here is from genome assembly GCA_004026765.1 of Micronycteris hirsuta. NCBI lineage: Eukaryota > Metazoa > Chordata > Mammalia > Chiroptera > Phyllostomidae > Micronycteris > Micronycteris hirsuta. Next base: position 111,991 of record PVJI01002628.1, on the reverse strand, counting down.
ATTCATGAACAATGGCTGTTATTATTAGTCCTTTTTCACTTTTTTCTATCAGGGAGCATTGTGTGGGTGGGCAAAGGGCCACTGGGGATTCCTGACTGAGAGAGTTTTGGCCCCGGGGGTGGCGATCTTTGGCGGGAGGTTTTGGGGCCCCAAGGCCTTCTGAGGTCTGGCGGAATTCTTTGTGTTGGGGAAGCTCTTTGTGGTGCAGGCGGCTGGGTCGGTTTTTCAGCCTCTGCACCTTCGCATTTACTGCTCTGTCTTCCTGGGGTAGTCTTCCCCGATATCTGTGGGGCTAGTCCCCTCACCTCCCGTCAGGTCTTTGCTAAAATAACTCTTTCTCTGTGAGGCCTTGCCCGACAGTTCCATTTATGATTGAAGTCCCTGCTGCATGCTTCCCTATTTAATTTTTGTCCATAGTCATTTTCTTTTTTTAAAACTTTATTTATTTTTAGACAGAGGAGAAGGGTGGGAGAGGGAGAGAAACATCAGTGTGTGGTTGCCTCTTGCGTGCCCCCTACTGGGGACCTGGCCTGCAATCCAGGCATGTGCCCTGACTGGGAATCGAACCAGTGACCCTTTGGTTCACAGGCTTGCGCTCAATCCACTGAGCCACACCAGCCAAGGCTCCATAGCCGTTTTCATCACCCCTAATACTATGTCTGTCTGTCTGTCTGTCTATCACCCCCACGACTAGAATGTAACCTCCATGAGGGATTTTCATCTGTTTTATTGGCTGATAACTTCCCAGCACCCAAACTCATGTCCAGCACAGAGTAGGTACTCAATAAAAAATTGTTGAATGAATGAACGAATGCAAGAAAGAACTTTCTCTACTAAGCCATAGAACTTGGATTCTGAAATCACTTTGCCAAGTGGTTTCAATGGAAAGAAAGTAGATGACATTTAACAGATTAATGCAAAACACTTACTGTGTAAGCAGAGAGTGGTTTGGTGGAAAATTCACCTGTTCGTTAGAACTGGAAGGGACAGACCATGCGAGGTGTGAGGCCAAAGGAGGGGGCTGGCAGTATCAATTAGTTTATTAAATAATAGTCAGGGTTTTTTCTTTTAAAAAAAGATGATGCGCGTATAAGTGGAACTCTGGATTGTATTGACTTGCTTATCCCTCAGGGCATAAGCATTTCACTGTAAAGATCACTGATTCAGTGTAAGAGTTTCATTTCCCCCCTCGGAGGGGAAGGGACTGCCCATGGTTGCGCAGTGAGTTAATGGTTAGGCCACTGACTGGTGCAGTACGTGTTTACTGGGCACTCGTTTCCTCGCTGATCCTGTGTCAGGTGCTGGGGCTGCTGTGATGCAGGGTTCCTGTCCTTCTCGACCCCACTGATAGGACGTGAACTCAAGTGTTTCGACTCCGAGTCCAGCGCTTTCTTATAGCACCTCCATCCACATTGCACCTCACAGTTGGTTGCTGTTCCAAATGAGCCAGCAGTGCAGTAAGCTGCTGAAAGAAACTGATGCCATCCTTAGGTTGCATTAATAGAGGCAGAGCGTCCAGGTCAAAGAAGGTGCCCATCCTGCGCTGCGGTCCTGTGGCCAGAGGAGTGCTGCGTTCTCTTCTGGGTTATGGGGCCTGCCTTCTGGGGCACCTCATTGGCCTGGCCAGCCCCCTGACTTCCTGCTGTTGTCCTTTCAGCCAGGCGGGCGCCACGGCAGGGGCTGAGCCACCCTCATGGAAGGGAGAGGACCTTACCGGATCTACGACCCTGGGGGCGGCGTGCCTCCAGGAGAGGCGTCCGCAGCTTTTGAGCGCCTAGTGGAGGAGAATTCCCGGCTAAAGGAAAAAATGCAAGGGATAAAGATGTTAGGTAAAGCAGACCCCGCACTCCGCCTGCAAGCCCCCTCCCTGTAGCCTTCGACGCCCGCCGGCCTGTGCCTCCACCCATGTCACCCTGGCCCTGCCTGCCTGGCCCTGCGTTGGCTCCTGCTCCCCAGCTGTGTCTTTATGCACCTCCGAAGCATGGTGGCAACGCTCCCAGCCCTGGGTCCCCAGCGCACCGGAACCATGAGGACAGGACTCAGAATACCTGGAGGGACTGAGAAAGAGGTGTGGGGCCAAGAAAAGGGAGCTAGAAAACCCATTTTGTGGATATGAAACACAGTGGCCTTGTCTTCCGGCAGCACCAGAGAGGGGGAGAACTGGCATCACCGGGCAGCCAGGGTTGACCGTCCCCAGGGCTATAGCAGGCGGGAGTAGGGCCCTTGATCTCTCTTTTCCTGGCTTGTGCTCGAGCTGTCCCCACTGCCCAGAGCAACCCCACCTCCACCGCACAGTTGAGTCTTCCCTCTCCGTTAGCACCCAGCTCAGACGCCACCTTCTCCTCCATGAGAGGCACTCGCTGCTTTCCCTGTGCAGAGGGGTCTCTCTTTCCTCCAAACTCCTAAAGCTCTTTCTTTGCCTTGCTGCCACCTTCTTTCCCAATGCTTTCTTCTTGTATCGCAGACTGCTGCTTGGGATGGCAGATTGGGGAACAAGGAGTGGAACTGCCCCTTCTCCACTTGTGGAAGGAAAACTGAGGCCCACAGGAGTTTAGTGTCGTTGAGGGTCTCGTACCTTCAGACTGGCCCTGACTGTGGACACAGGCTGTGGGTGGTCCTGGGCCCTGATGGTGGGTTTCAGAGAGCCCTTGCTTTCTGAGGAGTCCCGGCCAGCTGTGGTGGGAGTGAGGCAGCAAGAGAGTGCCAGGGGCCAGGAGTTTGTTCTAGATTCCCCTCCACTCCTTCTTCCCCAATTGCAGGGCCCTCTTCATTTCTGGTCGTGGGCCGGAATGATGTGTGTCCCAGCTGACCCACAAGACAATGGTGGGAGTCAGGTCCAGGGCCTGGAGGGTCAAAAGCCAGGCCAGAGCGGGCTTAGTGGCACGGGGTGGGGAGAACCTGCACATAGAGCTGAATAATTCCTCTTGCTTCTCCTCTCCCCGTTCTTTCCAGGGGAGCTTTTGGAAGAGTCCCAGATGGAAGCGTCCAGGCTGCGGCAGAAGGCGGAGGAGCTGGTCAAGGACAGTGAGCCGCCGCCACCCTCTCCCGCTTTGGCCTCCTTTGACCACCTGCCCGAGCTCACAGGTCCACGGGGACCCCGGGTTGTCCTCGGCCTTTCCTTGTACTCCCAACTCCCTGAGCTCTCAGCAGGGGACTCCCTTCTCATTTAGAAGCCCACATCTCCTCCACTTACCCTTGGGCCACAGGCCATTCTCCCAGTCGTGCTTGGGATGGGACGTCAAAATACTCTTGTCCCCAAATGGCTGGTGACTCAGCACTCCGGAGGCCCTGGCAGACGTTAGTTATGTCCCACAGCAACCCACTGCGCCCAGGATGTGGCCTCAGCATCTTTATCAGCCTATTTAGCAAATATTTAATGAGCAGCTACTGTGTGCCTGGCAGAACGCTCCGGGCATCCACTCTGAGTCACTCAGGGTTGGCATATGAGTCGAAAGCTCTCTGGCCTGGCCCCCCTCCTTCCATTTTACAACTGGGAAAGCTGAGGCCCATGGAAGAATCTAGACTTGCCTCTTAGCCTACCGCAGTGTATTTCAGATGTGAGGTTACATGTGCTACCTGCTAATGGCAAGTGCTGACTGTGACCAGAGGTTAAAGTCCTGTGTGTGGTCACCGGGCATTCCGCTGGCATGTCTCCGAGTCCAGGGCAGGGCCTGGGGCTCTGGGGGAAAGGTCTGCACACAGAAAGCTTGGGGGCCGCCTGCTACAGCCCCGCCCGCAGTCTCAGCCCAGGCCTGCGTGGCAGCCTTCCACCTGGCTGCTGGTCGCATTGGCTGAGTATGCAAATGGAGGAAAGTGATGACCTCAGGGCCCACTGTGCGGCAGTAAATGGGCATTTCTGGCCTCTGCTTCTCCCTTCGGCCATGGTGTCTGAGTCCCAGCTTGGCGCCAGGTCCATCCCTGGGTGAGATGTGCAGCTACACTCAAGGGACTCCCTGTGGCAAGAGCCACAGGGGGTTGGGGAGGGACAGCCAAGTGTGAGTCCTGGGTTTTCAGTTGCGGGCTCTGTGTCTGTGGGCCAGTTGGTGACTTTTCTATGCCTCAGTTTCCTTACCTTTAAACTGGGAATTCAGAGCTGCCGTGAGGATTGGCTGAGATAATATAGTAACACTTTGTTAACTGTAGATCGTCATCCTTGTCATCACTGAGGCAGGTCCAGGGTAGCGAGGAGCAGTGGCCAGCAAGTCCAGGGACGACGGTCTCTCTGCCCAGGTTCTGTCCCCGCTGTCCCAGGGCCAGTCGTTGCCCCAGGCCCCCTGGCCCTGGTGGGACCACCTCCCAGGGGTTTCCCGACTCACGGGAGGCACTGCGAGAGCTCCTCTGCCCAGGGCTCTTCTCCAGGGGCAGTTCCTGGGCTTTCCTCTTCCCTGCCGCTCATTTATGTTTTCTCAATTCTCTAGGAAAAGAGACAAATGTCCCAGCACCCCCCGCCGACCCTGCATACCCCAGTGACAAGCCAGAGCCCGTCCCCAAACCTCCATCCAGTGTAAGTTGCATCTGGTGTCCTGGCCGGAAGTTGCCTGGGCTTCAGGGTCCCTTTGACACACGCAGGGACACGACCAGAGAGGGTGGGGGTCTGGGAGCCCAAGTCCGACTTGCCTGCGGGTGCTGGGGAAGCTGATCTCAGCCTCTCCGAGGTCGTGGTTTCCCCACTTGTAAATGAAGGTCACAGTTAAAACGTACCGGGGAGACCCTGATACACACAAGCAGTCCCTCCCGCATACCAAGCTGCATGATGTGGAGCTGTGCCGACTGTGCCCCGTGCGAGGGAAACGGGTGGGTGTGGTGGGGAGCGCACATCCTCACGGAGGCTCAGAAACTGTCTGGCACGGGTTGGCCTCAAGCGCTTGGTGTCCTAGGGTCGGAAGGGACTCGGGGATCATGTCACTTGGCATCGTCACCCTGCAGATCCGGTCCAGAGTGAGAGGAGCACTTTCCCAGCTCAGGGAGACAGCAGGGGAAGGATAGAGATGAAGGGAGATTATTTTAGGGCAGGGCCAAGGTTCAGAGCTGGCTTCCGGGTGGCCCTGAGGCTCAGCAACAGCTGCGAGCGGAGATCCTCCCAGCTATGCTTGTCCACCTGCCCTTTCCGAGGGAAGGCCGACCTCGCCTTTGTAGACCAGGGCCAGTACCTGGGCTTTCCCCCGCGCCCTGTTACACTCCGGAGTGTAAGAGCAACTCCAGAGCCGGTTGCTGGTTCAGAGGGACCAGGCCTGTCTGTTGGGTGCACAACCGGTCTGTTCTGCTTGGAGTGGCAGATGAGGAAAAGACCGGGAATCCTGGGGCATCCTGGATTTGGGTGAATCCTGAAAAAATCCACCTTTGTAGACACATCTTTGGGATTCATCCCAGATCTGGGGTGGAATTGGCAAGGCTGGCACGGGACCACTCGGCAGTGGCCGCACTGACCGCCTGTGTTCTCCAGGTGACCAGCCGGGGACACCAGGGCCTGGGGGACAGCTCTGATGCTGCAGCAGGAACGCGGGCTTTGCGGGCCTCGGTCAGTCCCTGCTTTTTGCACTAACGAACAAAGTGCCCTAGTTTCCTCATCTAGCCAAGGGGGTGTAACCCTATCACCATACTGGAGTTCCTGAAAATACTTTAAAAGTGCAAATTAGAAAAAAAGGAGGCCCTAGAGTCGAGTGGTTTAAGATCAGCTAGCCCAGTCTCCCTGTTGGCAGAGGAGGAAACCGGTCGCAGAGGGGAGGCGAGCTCACAGTGAGGGGGCTGCGGGCAGACTTGTCGGGAACCCTGCTCTGCGGTTCCGATGGCCTGGTGTGTAACGGCCGGGGAGCTCAGCTCCGCGTGGAGGGGCTGCCCGGGTGACCTGGGTGTGGGAAGAGATTTTGTCCTTCCATCTCTGCCCTGCCCTGCTGCTCTCAGCTGTGGGTTCCCACAGGAGGGGCGAGGGGTTCTTCTCTCAAGCAGCCCCTAACTCCCTTTCTGCACAGGGCACCTCGTCTGAATTTGAAGTGGTCCCTGCCGAGGAGCACAATTCTCCACCACAGAGCAGTGGCCGCACCAGAAACACAGTGGTGAGTGGATGGCAGATCCCTGGGCACATCCCACGTCTCCTCTCTGTTTCAGTCACCTGCCCTGGGTGAGAGGCACACGGCCCACTCAGGTCCCTTGGGCACGCTGGGGTCACTTGGGGATACATGGGGGCCGGAGCAGGGGATGCTTCTCACTCACCTATGCAAATCCCTTGCTGGTGACTTCCCCTACTTGGGTCACACAGTCGCCCGATCATTGTGAAAGCCTGGGCACATCACCAGCCCTGCTGGCTTTCACTGAATTCCGGGCACCTCCGCACACTATGACTCAACCTCAGGGCCAGAGGGCTCCTGCCCGGGTGGGAGACAGAGGGTCCGGGAGGCCCAGAGCAGCCTGTGGCCGGGATTTGCCTTTTGTGCAGGCTGAGCATTAGAATGGTTCAGTGTTTCGTCTCCTGGAAACGTCTGTCCTCTTGTCCTGTTCTTTCCCTGAGGGCTCTGAGAAGCTGACAGAGGCAGCAAGAACCTGCTGCTCAGAAAATATTTGCTGTGTGACCTTGGACCTGTAACTTCACCTCATTAATAAGTCCCTCCTTAGCCCCACCATGTGCCCAGTCTGTGCTGAGCAAAGATAACGGCCACCCTGCCCTCCCCGGAACTTGTAGGCTAGTTGGACAGATCCGAGGATGAAGCGATTCGTGGGCCTGAAATAGAGCAGCTTCACCACCTGCAGTCCCTTGTGAGGAGAGGCGGTGCTGCCTCCCGTTAGAACGAGGTGCTAACAGTATTACATAGACATTCACTGAACCTCAGGAAGCTCAAGTTCCAGTCCGGGCTCTGCCACTGACCCACTGGGCGACTCTCGACAAGTTTCTTACCCCCATACCTTGGTTTCCCAGCCTGAACCCTGAGGCTCCCCGTAGCTCCCCTGAAACTTCCATACACATTCGGGGGAGGCTGCTAGAGGAGCTGAAACGTGGGCAGGGCCAGGAAGGATGAGCACAGGGGACACCAGAAGCAAAGCCCAAGAAGGTGAGGGGCCTCCACCAGAGGAAGGTGGGGTCTCAGGTGGTGGCAGGGGAGCTGTGCTTGCGGCAGTTAGCCGGAAGGTGCCACTGCGGACCTTCGGGCGCGGTGTTGGCATAACCGAGGCACCATTTCTGGAAGGATTGTTCCAGGCACAGGAGTGATAGAGAGAGATGGATTGATTATTGAAATTGGACTATCTTGCCCATGGTATGCTTCTTGTTTATATACTCTACTACATTGGGATTCTTTGGAATATCTAGAGCTATGATTCTTAACCTGTCTTGAGTCTTGAGTCCTCTGAGAAGCTGATGAATGCTTGGGCCGGTCCCCAGAAGACACATGTATAGACGTAAAAGTCAGGCAGTTTTGGTCTCTGCGTGGGTCCCTGGTCGGGACTCCCTGAGCCCAAGAGGCAGGACTGTACCTGGAGTGAGACCCCTTTCCTGGGCTTGCTGCTCTCGGCTCGCCCTCCTGAGAACCCTGAGAGGCCGAAGGGGGAAGGGGCGTGTGTGGTAGAGGATTCTCAGGCCCAGCAATGAGTGATCTGCCCTCAGGCACTTGGCGAGGCCCGTGGGAGGAGAGCTGGGAGGAGAGTGGCCCCTCCGCTGGTGAGCCAGCTGGTGGCCTGGGAGCCCTGGGTCCTGCCCTGTGAGTCAGCCCCAGACGGGGAACCTGTGTAACTGGAGAATTTCCCTGGGCCAAGCTGGGATCAGAGGGGGAAACTGAGTCATGAGGAATGGGGAAGCAGAGGGAGAATAGCCAGCGACGCCTACTCAGCCTCTGCTCAAGAATGGCCCTTGCCCCTCCCCCACCCCAGGAGCTGGGCCCCCTGCCCCATGAGGACAGCAACCTGATGCTGCACCTGCAGCGCCTGGAGACCACACTGAGCGTGTGCGCGGAGGAGCCGGACCACAGCCAGCTCTTCACCCACCTGGGCCGCATGGCCCTCGAGTTCAACCGGCTGGCCTCCAAGGTGCACAAGAATGAGCAGCGCACCTCCATCCTGCAGGTGAGGCCGGCCAGGGGAGGGTCCCTGGGATGGACTGGTGCACTTCCTTCTCCACCTCCTCCCGCTCTTCTTGGGAACCATGGGTACCCTGGGGACTTCCGATAGTGACGTTGATGTTGGGGGCTGACTTTGGGCTTCTTGTTTGGTGTGGTGAGCAGGGTAAGGAAGTTGTGGGAAGGAATGAGGAAGAGGAAGGAAATTGGGAAGTATGGGGTGGGCAGTGCAGATTTCATGGTTGGGGTACCCTCGGGCCGTAGATGTTGGCAGGTGGCAATGGCCCTGCCTGGTTTTCTGCAGACCAGTGGGGAGAGGGAGGGAGCAAAGTAAAGGCATTATTCCCACTTTACAGGTGGGGACGCAGCCTTTGAGAGGTGATTTTTTTTTGCAGGGGGGCAGGGGTGGGGGCTAACGTTGCCCAGCTGGTAAATGGTGCACTTGGGATTTCAGCCTCAGTCTGTCATATTCCAAAGCCCGTGCCCTTAGCCCCTGTCCCAGCTTGCCTCCCCAGCAGAGGAAGCTTCCTCTCATGACCCTCCCTGTGCCATGGGAATGAAATCAGGTTTGCTTCCCAGGCCAGCCCTGGCCTTGAAGTCCTAGGGTCCTCAGTTCGAGGAGGACATGTTGCTGAATGCCTTGGACAAGTCGCTTATCCTGTCCATCCTTCACTGTCCCTATCAGTAGCACAGTGCTGGGAACGCCTACCTCATGGCATTGCTGCAAGTATTAAATGAAGCCCCTGGTACAGGCTAGAACCAGGAAGTGTTCGAAAAATAGTCACTGTTAGGACTTGATCATGACCAGATGTTTGTCCTGGGCAGGGGATCCTAGCCTTGAGGGCTTGGGGTAGGGAAGTGCAGATGGCGAAACCGAGGCTCCCAGAGGACCTGCTCAGGACCCAGGCACCTGTCCCCTTCGTTGACAGAGCTGTTCCTCCCTCCCAAACCCTCCCACACCAGTCGCTAGTCTAGGCCTCATTCATGGCTGCAGACATTCAAGCACACATCCATGGGGAGAAGTCTACCATGCGCGACCTTGAGAAAGGGTCTAGGCTGATTGACAAGAGCAGGAGGGGCATCCAAGCTGGAGACACAGTGTGAGGAGAGTGTGGGGAGCAGAGGACTCCAGGGAGAGCGCAGGAGCCCCCTTCCACCTCAAGTGAGGGGCGCGTTGGGAGGCAGGGCTGGAGAGCCAGGCTGCCGGAGAGATTCCTAGATGTCAACTAGGCTTAGAGGTGTCAAAGCCAAGCTCTGGGGAGGCGAGCCTGGTGCATCGCATGGGTGAGATCATTTTCACTGTCAGCTTTTAGGGTTTGAAATGGGGATCCACACTGGGCCTCATGAAAGGGGGTCCCGTCAACCTCTGCTACTTTTTTCTATCAGGCCTCTGTTGGTTTCCTTCTTACCATGGTTTATAGTGATTTTATTTTATTAGGTGGTTTGTGGGGTTTTTTCCTTGCATTTCTGGCTAGACTATAAGCCTCACAGGAGAGGCAGGTACCTTGTCTGTCATATTCATCACTGTATCCCAGTGCCTGGCACTTAATAGGTGCTTAATGCACATTTGGTGAATGAATGAATGAATGAACGAACTCACGAACTCACAGGTGAGCTGTCTTAGCCCCTTTGATGGAACGTGATGACATTTATGCTGACCTTTCTCCACCAGCTGCTTCGTGCCCAGGGCATTTTCCCAGAAACTTGGGAGGAACAGCCCTCTAGCCTAGAAGGGTAGACAACACACAAGGCCACGTCCTGCACTTCCCTTAGTGGCCAGGAGCAGGACATTCTGTTCCCTGGAGGCCCCGCCCAGGGCTGTGGCATCCTGGGTATTTGCCCCACCTATGGGTAGAGGCACATTCCTCCAGTTCCTCTTCATTCATTTGTTGATTCGTTTCTTGGTTTACTTGGCAGACTTTGTCCGGGCCGGGATGGCACAAGGCCTCTGCTAGGCATTGGGAGCAGTTATAGTAGTTTTCTCTTCTCTTCGTCTTAGAGCCCTCATGTCTGACCACCCCCCGGTTTCAGGCTGCAGTGCCTCCCCAAGTCTCTCCTGTGAACCAAACAACTCTGAAGTCCTTCAGAAGAACATAAAAGTTTTCCCTCATTCCACGTGGCAGAGATGTGTTTCTGCTCCACAGTTAGTTTAATGGCCCATTTATCTCATGCCCTTTGGAATATGAGGCAGCCACAGGCCCCAGGGAAAAGAGACAAGGAGGCACCATGACTTGCATTCATCATTCCTTGGCCAGAACTAGTCACATGACTGCATCGAGCCCCGGGGAAATGAAAATGGAAGGGAACAGGTGGACCACCTGCTAAATTTCAGAGTCTCTGCCCCCTGCCCAGCTCACGGCTATTACCTCCCTTCTCTGCTCTTACATGATGTTGGGGCGGGGGGCGGGCAGGGAGAGAGACTAGGTGAGGGCCTGCCAGATGGAGTTTAATGTCCTTGGTGGTTCTTAACAGCTGTGGAACCTCATGCAAATTAATTCGCCTGCATTAGCCCACTTTGAAAATGAGATAAATCATGTAGCTTTGGGGACGCTGTGAGGCTCCGATGACGCAGTGAGTGGAGGAGCACCCAGCCACATAGCTGGCACGGTTAGGTGCTCACTCAGTGTTTGTTGAAAGATTGAGAACTTGTTAATGACACGGCGCAGCACCATTGCTATGGTTGTAGCCCCAGTCCTGTCCTGCAGCATCAGCCTGCACTAGGGCTGCACCCCTTCCCTTCCCTTGCCCTCATCTACCCCTCTGCCCTGCAGACCCTGTGTGAGCAGCTCCGGAAGGAGAATGAGGCTCTGAAGGCCAAACTGGACAAGGGCCTGGAACAGCGGGATCAGGCTGCCGAGAGGCTGCGGTGAGTCCAGGCTCCCGAGCAGGCGTGCGGAGGAGGATGGCCGGGAGGAGGGGTGGTGCATAGCACTGATTTCTGGGCTGAGGGCTCTGGGGCCTGTGCCCAGAGCCCTGCTTTGGATGTCTCTTGGTTCTTCTCCTTGAATACCTTGGGGAGTGTCTGTTTATAAAGTGCCTTGAGAACTTCAGAAGCAGGACTGCGGATTGCACTTCTTCCTTGAGAACTTGCCCCGAAGCTTAGCCCTCTAACAGCTGCTGCCTGGCTGAGGAGAGAGGGCTTGGGACTTTGCTCCCCCTGCTGGTCATCATTCTGTTCCGCCGTTTTCCTGAGGACAGTCAGGGCTAGTGAGTCCCAGACCAGATTATGCATCGGGGTCCCTGAGGGTCACTGAAGGCATGCACGTGTACACTCCCACCCTCCCTGCTCTGCCAAGATTCTGAGCCGATGAGTCTGAGGCAAGACGTAGGCATCTGCATTTTTCCCAAAGGGCTTCTGTGATTATGCTGTGAGCTGGCCCAGGATCACATTTGAGAAGCATTGATCTTGACCGTCAGAACTCAAACTCAAAGGGCCCTTTGAGATCATGAGGGCTAAACCGTGACCTCCTTGCGCGAGGGAGACTGAGTCCCAGAGACAGGCAGGTGATGTCCACTGGAGCAATGTGCGACTACTGAGCCTCTGGCCACTTTGAATCTGCGTGTGTTTATTTATTTCCAAGCAGTTGGAGTCATAGCTATAAGGACTCCATCCACGGACCCAAACACCCAGCCTGGAGGAAAGACTCATGACTAGCGGGCAAGAGTCAAGACCTCGCTGTGTGACCTGGGGAAAGCCACTTCACCTCTCTGTTTTTCTGCTGCCGTGTGGAAACGCAGCTGGCAAACAGAACTTAAACACTTTCCATATTTCAGTCACAACTGAACCTGTATCACCATTTTTATTATATCATGTGTCACCTACCTTATCATTTACTTAAGAATTGACTTTAATTCGAACCATGTTTTTGACTTAAAATTATGACAAAGAAAGCTTTCAGGAGAGTAAGTAGAAGAATGCATTACCTCTCAAATAAGCTATAACTCCAGCAATAAATGCAATACAGTGGGAGGGCGTTCATAAATTCTGGCAAAATACCGTTGCCCTCTGAAGGCTCTGAACCGGAAACCGGGGAGACTGGGGATACTGGAGAGGCACTCGAGACCTGTTCACTGAGGCATTCCCTTCCTCTACGCGGGAAGTTCGGACGTACTTGGATGTACTTTCCTCACCAGAGTGTGGCCCGAGGTTATTTAATGAAGGTTTGATTGCGTCCCGAAGATCCCCTGTCTCCAGGCATCCCATGGTTGGGGAAACCCTGCTGCTGACTGGCAACTTCTAGGGAGGACCACGGATTGCCCCCAAGTGGCCTAAGGATGCCCTTTTTGGTTCCAGCTGAGGAAGGTTTCAGGGTCCTGCCTTACACCCCAGGACTCAGCTGCAGCAGAGATGAGTCGTCGGTCCGAGGCCCCTGGCCTCCCCAGCCCAGGGCCAGCCCGTGACTTCTGTGTTTGCCTTCGACCCAGGGAGGAGAACATGGAGCTCAAGAAGTTGCTGATGAGCAGCGGTAAAGAGGATGCCTGCGGGCCGCTGGGCTCACCCAAGGTGGAAGGCACGGGCAAGAAGGGGGCCGCCGGGCAGCTGCAGGTACGTGGTCAGAAACTCCTTCCACAGTGTCCCTGGGGGCTGGTGCCCAGCCCCCGTGGCCACATCTGGTGGCAGTGAGCTCACTGCCTCCTGCTGCAGCCAGCTCCTCCGCTCGGAGGTTCTAGTTGTTGGATGGCTTTTCCTTGGCTTGACCTGACACTGCACCCCCCTGGAGCTTCCACCGCTCAACCCTCACTCTGCCTTCAGCCACTTGGAGCATCCATTCCCTGCGACACACGCAGGCTGCCCACCATGACCGTGGCTGTGTCCTTCACAAGCCCTGTCTTCCCCAGGCTGAATAGGTCTAGTTCCTCCAGCCCTCGCTCGTAGAAGGTGGGGGCAAGTCCTCTGCTCAGTGTGAGCACATTCCCTAAATGCATCCTAGTTTGTCAAGGTCACTCTTACAGGGAGGCTCCCAAACGTCAGGTTAACCTCTCAGATATTCCGGGCAGAATTAGGGTGTTTGTTAGCCCCCTGCAAGCCTCTCAGGGGACTCTGCTAAGTTCCTGTGATTGTGCCCTGGAGCTTCCGACATGGAGAGAGGAGGGCATGGCCTGGTAATGCCACCAGGCCAGCCCACTTGCCCCTGCTCTTGTCCTGGCCCACATCCAGTCCCTGCAGGAGCCGACTCTCCCTTCCCTGGCCAGCTGTGCTTTTCCCCTGGCTGCAGTACAGGACTTGATGTCTTTAACAAGCCCCACACCTATGTAATAGTTTTAGTCATCCTAATAACTTAATTACTTGTTACTGAAGAGTTTACCCAAGGCTGGTAAATCCATTGTCCTATTTGGACCTCTTCGCCACCTGTAAGGTGGGAAGGCCAGGACTATTACTCTGTGACCCAGCCGAGCCGGAAGGCTGGAAGGGTGACCTCGTGCCATCCTGCACCACTTGCTGTCTGGCAGACCTGGGTCCAGCAGGGCACCGTGCTGAGAAGTGGCGTTCTGAGTCCCGCCCAAGGGGCCCCTCTCTGCTTCTGCTTACCCCTCACGTCGGAGCTTGCCTTGTCTGCTTTCTTGTGGAAGTGACTTGGGGACTCCCCTGATCTCCCCTGGGTTCTTGGGGTTCTGCGGGCAGGCCCCTTCATTCTTTCAAAGCCTTTTGATATCCACTCATCGCACTTGACTCCCTGGAAAGGCCAGATGTTCTTACCGTCTCACCCAGAACAAGGCCCCGTGGGAGGCACGCCCGGGGTGGCGCCTGTACCTGAGTTGCACGTGGGAGGAATGCTGCTGCCGCCCTGAACACGTGACAGACATTCTCTGGCCTCAGTCTCCTCCTCTGCATGATGGAGAGATTAACCTGCATCAGAGGTTTCGGGGATGTGACGCCTGGAGAGTAGGTTTAGTGCGTGGCCCGTGGTCAGCCGTCAACATTAGCTGTTACTTTTAATGGCAGAGTTGGTGCCAGCAGCCAGGTAGTCTGACTCTCTTCTTTGTGGAGGTTAAGAGTGTACCCTCTGGGAGCCTGGCAGCCCCTTTTCCGCCTTCCCCAGTAATGTTACGCACAGCGCCTCCTCCAGGAGGCCCCCCCAGCCTGCTCCCTTTAATCCTGTTCTGTGGTGTGCTTACAGACCTTAGCCTGCAGGGGGCACTCGAGCCTCCCAAGTTCTGCCCTCAGGGCTCACTCCACACCTTCAAGTCCTACACAGCCCTGGTTCAGTGATCAGAACCAGAAAACAAACTGGGCACAGCACCGGTAACTGAACTGCCAACTTTGCAGGTCTCACCGGTTTTCCATTCATGTTCTTCTGTGCCCCGACCCATTCCAGGTCCCACGTTGGGTCTGGGTGTCACGACTCCTCAGTCGCCCCCACTCTGTGTCAGGTCCCAGCGGCCCCCTGTCTCTCAGGAGCTTAGTGCTTTGGGGTTCACCGGCCCGGTATCTATAGAATGTCCCTCAGTTTGGGTTCACTGGACGTGTTCTCGTGATCGGGCCGAGGTGATGGGCTTGGGCAGGAGCCCACAGGAGTGACGTTGAGCCTTCCTGGGACATCACGTCCAGGGCATGTGAGGCCTGTGTGTCTTGCTGCTGCCGGCCTGGATTGCAGGGCTGAGGGGTGGCTGCCAGGTTTCTCCATAGAAAGTGACATGTTTTCTCTTTGTAATTGATACTATTTTTGAGGATAAACTTGGAGGCTGTCAAATGTCCTGCTTCTCCTCACATGTTCGCTCACTTCTGCAGCGCTGCTTGGAATTCTTCATCAAGGAAAAGTTGTCCCTTCTCCCCACTTAACCGTTCAGCTGCTTCTTTCTACCAGGATGGACTCAAGGACATTTTATTCTTTGGCTTATAATCCAATGCTGTCACGATTTATTTTCTTGTTCTCCTTGTTCCAGCTTCACTATGGGAAGCTCTGTCGTGTTGTCTCCTGTGCCCATTTGACAAACCATTATTACTGTTATCATTAAGCACTTTCTTGCTTTCTGGGGCTGTAAGATGCTCCACACCCATTCCCTGCCCCTGCCCTAGAATTAACCACTGGTCCAGGGGGCCCTGTTTCTTTTTGTGGAGGCTGGTGTTGAGCAGCCAAGATCTGGGCCCTGGGTGTGCTTGTTGCTACTGAGTGTCGCTGCTTCAGGCCCTCTCACAGGGCGGAGCTAGGAAACGTGTACACACACTAATCTCTCTCTCTCACACACACACACACACACACATCTTTTTGTATTTTTCTAGGAGTATTTTTAAATAATCATTTTATGAGACATTTAAAAACTGATCACTCTTGCCTTCCAGGCCAGAGGACTGTTGGCTGATGTGGGGATGGGGGAGGGGGCGGCTGGCGGCACTCAGAGCTACAGCCTGACCGGGAAAGAACAGGCTGCGGGGTGGCAGGGGCGGCGGGCGGGGCGGAGGACCTAGGAGCCGCTGTGGTCAGGGAGGACGAATGGTGATCTCAGGGGACTTCCCCAAGGGGGCTTCGTCCTGGCGGGGCTGTGTAGCAATGTCCGCTGGGTGGGAAGGTAGAGAGGCGGCAGACTAGGTGGGGGCCTTAGAGGAGCTCTGAGTGGTGAGAGAACACTTATTCAAGGCTTTGCTAAAGGCCCCTCTCTGGCCCTCCCCAGGCTAGTGTGGCAGCGGGCAAGACCCCAGAGGCGGGAGCCTTGGGTGCGGCTGAGAAGAAGGTGAAGATGCTGGAGCAGCAGCGCACAGAGGTAGGTAGCCTCCTGGGACCCACGGGACAGAGGGCCTCCCTTGGCTCTGCCATGGTGACCACTGAACCGTCTGGTCATGGGAGAGACTAGCTGTCTTGTCCTGGACTCTCATCTCTTGGATCAGCCCCCTTGCCCACAAGGGTCATGCTGAGGAGGTGGCACTTGCGGCACAGCCTAAAGTTGTTGACAGGGGACGGATGGTTTAGGAAGGCTAAACCCTAATGGTAGAAGGAGGTCATGATAAGGTAGGTGAGTTTCAGCCTCAGCCGTGGGGAGCCTGGAGTTCATCTGTCACCATGCAGCTGGTTTAGGGAGGGACTGTCATAGCAGGAGAGATCCATGCCTTCTCATGGCACTGCTTCTAACCAGCTGAGAGTCTCCAGAAGTTGAGGTGTGTTCCCTTGAGTCTCTCGCTTGTTCCTCCGTCTCCCACCCCCAGGCCGTACTTCCAGGCGGAGCCCAGTCCTCTCTGTCCTCTTAGCCCCTCCTCTCCACGGAGTTCAGGTTCCGCTCCAGGCACCTGGGCCTTCCTGCCTCCCTGGTCCGCGACACACTGGGAAGTCGGGCTCCTTTAGTGCACGTTAGTCTCAGTTTTGTGTTTGTGTTGCCATAAGGTATTTTTTCCGGTTACAAAAGTAATATAATGTTCATTATAAAAAGATTTGAGAATCTCACCTCCTAAAGATAACCACAGTTAATAACAATTCATTACATATTCCTTGTTTTCTTCTATGTACTTACTGATGTATAATCTGTTTTTTAAAAAGAGAAAAAGGTTATACATATTACATTGCAAATTCTTTTCCTTTTTTCCTTGAAAATAAACTCTATCTTTGAAGTTATATGTAAGTGTGTATATATACACACAAATGTGTCTTCAACTCTGAGTACTTTTTATTCTGTGTTTCTGAAATTGGGATGCCCTTTCCGTTATTTTATTCGTTTATGATGCAGGGCTGTTTTTGTCCCTGCGGAATGACTTCACTGAGAGCGGCGCAGATAAGTAGTGCCCTCATCTTAGAGCTGAGGCAGCGCGCGAGGTTTCTGAGTAGCTCACAGTGCTCCGTTTTCGGATTATCCTGTGGTTTCCCCACTTAGGTCGGCCTCTGGATCTTTCTGTGATACAAGCATTGCTGAGATGATCACTTTTATGTGCAGGTGCTTCCCCTGGCTACTTTTCTTACGGTGGGATTACTGGGTTAGGGTGGAAATTTAAAGTTTTTACACATAGTCCCCGACTGCCTCTATGCGGGTGTGTGTTACGCGACTGCACAGGGAACTTAATCACTGTTTTCGTGCCTTGGTGTTCGTCTTGCTGTCCTGGCAAGGACAAAAGCTGGCGGTTGATAAAGGGGGATCTCTTTGGACAGCGCTGAGTTGCTGAGAAGCGAGGGGCTGAGGCAGAGTCTGTCCAGCGCTCGCACACACCGCGCACTCCTCGGGACGCTGGTGTGCGTGGAGTCGGCTCTCCGTGGTCCTGCTCTGCTTAGCCCCTGCCAACCCCCATCTCTCCCCACAGCTGCTTGAAGTGAACAAGCAGTGGGATCAGCATTTCCGGTCCATGAAGCAGCAGTACGAGCAGAAGGTAATGTGGGGGTTGTGGGAGGTCAAGGCCGCACCCAGGTTCTCGGCTGCCTTCAGCATGGCCTCCCCAGTCCTGCTTGCTGCTTCCTTCTCAGCAGCTTTGAACCTCGGACAGTCACCCTCATGCACCCCATCCCTCTGTCTCTGAACCCAGATCACTGAGCTGCGCCAGAAGCTGGCGGAGCTGCAGAAGCAGGTGACTGACCTGGAAGCTGAGCGGGAGCAGAAGCAGCGTGACTTTGACCGCAAGCTCCTCCTGGCCAAGTCCAAGATTGAAGTGGAGGAGGCAAGTGTGACTGCTGGGCCCCGAGTTCAGCTCCAGGAGGCCCACCCCTCCCTCCTCCTTAACCCGGAGTCAGTGGGGTAAACAAGGAGGGGCAGGAGTCGGGAGACGGGGTTCCAGCTCTCGCTCTGGTGCTACAGGGCTGTGTGGCCATGGGCAAAAGCGCTTTCCTTCCCCATGCCCCAGTTTCCCCTCTAAAAATGGAGAAGATTGGGTTAGCTGTTGCTTTTGTATTTTCTTATTTTCCTTCAGAAGAACTTTTTGTTCACTTCAAGTCTTAATGGGCTTGGGAAGCACAGAGTACAAAAGAGAAGGCAGGCTGTCGTGCCGGGGATGGGAGTGGGGTGCTGTTGATGGTTTCCAGCTGCACTGGCTCTTTGTGAGGGCAGGGCTAGCCCGTGAGACAAAGCTTCTGATTGGTTCACCCAGTCATCCTTCAACAGAGCACACACTTGGCCCTGTGCTGGGCACAGGGACTCGGCCAGAATGGTCCAGTCCCACCTTGGAGTGGGGAGGAGACCGTAAACAGTGGGTTATGGAAGCAAACAAGCTGAAGTGTATTAAAGTTGCTACAGGGTCAGGAAGAGGGCAGAGGAGGAACCAGATTCATTCTGGGGGGTCAGGAATGCATCGCCTGGAGCGGTGGCATGTGACTGGAACCAGCCAGGGCCCTGCAGGGTCCTGTTACAGCTTAAAGAGGAAAGGCTGTTTGACCCCCAGTCTCGGGGAGATTTTATGTCACAATGTCTCCCCTTTCATGGGAACTGGGCCCAGGCTGTTATTGTTTAGCTTAAAAGTGGACATTTTCAACACAGATTGCATTTCAGAGTTCCCTCTCATCGGCACGTGACCCCCGGGGGCCTTCTTATCTGAGCTGTCAGCCTGCCTCAGCGACCGCCCCTCCCCTCGAAGATGAGTATTAGGGAGGACACTGCCTATCTTATCTCCTGAGTGCTGTCACATCTTGTGACTGTCAGCCGGCCCCCTGGCTCTGGTCCCCTGGCTCGCATCAGTAGGTGGATCTGACAGCTCCCCCCTCTCAGCTGAGGGAAAGTGCGGCTGGCCCCGTAGAGGAGGACAGAGCCTGCTAACTCTGGAGCCTCCCCGGCGGGAGTCCAGACAGCCCCCACAAGTTCTGACCGTGGCTGCCCTCAGCAAACTCCGGCTGCCCCCCCGCCCTCTATTTTAAAGGCTTTCTCTGACTTGCAAGGTGAGAGAGAGCCCCTGAACCCAGGGACCGGGGCTCTAGCCCCAGCTTACTGTGTAGCCCGGGATAAGTCACCTCCCCTCCCCCTGTAGTCATTGCCCATCATGTAACAGGACTAGGACGTGACGCTCTCAACAGGCCAATCCAGCTGTGGCCCTCCACAGGGAAGAGGCCCTGATTGTTCCATAGTGAGTGTGGGGGCAGTGCTTCCAGCTTGAAGCCTTCCCTGATTTCATCTCGACTGTAGTGTTCTCTTCTGACTTCACAGTGCTGTTTCTCCGTGGAGAGCACTTTCTGTCTTACGCTACAGTTAAGTCTCGGAGTGTCTCCTCCAGGTTCAGAGACTAAGAGCAGGAAGGTCCTTTAGAGAGTCTCAGTGGTTCTCACCTTCTGTGTGCCACAGAAGATGCCTGTGCAAATCTGGCAGAAACCGTGGTGTTTCTCCCTAGAAAATTGCACAGAGGAAATTTGACATTCAGTTTTGGGGCTCTCAGACCTCCCGAAGCCCATGTATGACTCGTGTCCAGAAGCTCTTACCTATGGCAGACAGATAAGATTAGACCAGGGAGGTCTGTGACGGCACCCCAGGTGTCAGCTGGCTGGTGGAGGCGCCGGCGTCAGAACCCAGGGCTTCACTCACCAAAGTGGGCCTCGCTGCTCTGACGCCAGGTGCCTTGCACAGTGTGTTGTGTGTGAGCATTGCGAGGACTGCTGAGCGAGAGTGAGAGAGGGTGTGTGCCTGGGTGAGCGCGGGGCAGGCAGTGCAGGCAGTACCAGCCTCCTGGAGAGGCTTCCTGCTCACCAGCCCCGTGCTCCCTGCAGACTGACAAGGAGCGGCTATCAACAGAGGCCAAGGAGCTGCGCCAGAAGGTCCGGCACCTGCAGGACCAGCTGAGCCCTCTGACCCGGCAGCGGGATTACCAGGAAAAGGAGATCCAGCGGCTCAACAAGGTGGGCGCCTCAGCCCTGGTCCCTAGGCAGGCGGAGCTTCCCTGAGCCCGGTGGCTACGTCCCACGTCACCAGTGCCCCCGACCCTCCGTGCAGTAGGGGCAAGTCTGGTCAGGGCGCTGGCACTGAGGGCCTCGGTGCTGCCCCGAGGTTCCCCCATCTCTGCCCTTCCCTCCCCTCATGCTGAGGGGCCAGCCTGGGACGAGCCTATGCCCGCTCCCCCTCTCTGTCCTCGGACATGCTACTTCCTCGCACAGTGCCACCCTGCTCAGGTCAGCGAGACCTTCCCAGAATCTCATCGGGTCACCGTGTTCTGTGCCCCTAGAGTACTGGCAACATCTTTCACACCCCTTCTCGCATTTTCGTGTGATTACTTACTCAACATTCTGTCTCCTCATGCAGTGGTGGGAGGTGTGCATCTTCTCTAGGGCATAGACCCCCAGCGCCTGGCACCGTGCCTGGCACCAAGCACATGTTCAGGAAATACTCGCTGGCGGGGATGGATGAGCACAGGCCCAAGGATTCCCGCCCTTGTGAAGTGTGGTCCAGGGAGACGGGGCGCCCAGGGTGGGCTGGGTAAAGCAGAAACCCTATTCTCTGGGCCAAGGTGCGTGGCAGTGGGCTGGGCCAGGCCTGTGCCCTCTCTGGGCCTCCGTGTTGCCCTCTGAACCCTGGTTGGCCTCGTTCCAGCCCTGCCCTCCTTGCAGTGCCGGGGTCAGAGGAATGCACTGATGGGAGGGACCTTCGAAAGGAAGTGTCCTCTGGAGGCCTGGAGGACTTGTTCTGTCCGTCTGTGAGCTAGCTTCTCCCTCCCGTTCGGTTTTGGCGTTTGAAAAGCATTGATTATGCTGAGTCTGAGGTCCCTGGGACTTGATCTCAGAGAAAAGAATGGTTTGTCCCGAGCTGGGAGACTTGGGGCCTAAATCCAGGCAGACTATGTGACCACGGTGCTGGTCGCACAGATGGCACAGGCAGGACCACTGCCCTCCAGGTTTCCTTGGCGTGGCTGGGACAGAGATGCGGGTGCGGGTTATTGGTGCGAGGCTCTCCCTGCGCCCGGACCTCCGTCTTCTCACCTGGAAAACGGGGCAGATGGAGTAGGAGGTGGAAGGGAGCCGCAGCCTCCCCCGCAGCATCCCGAATTGACTTCCTGGCTCAGATGCCTCCCTGTGTTTCTGGGGGAGGCAAGGGGACCAAGTGGGGACCCAGGCCCAGGCTGAGCAAAGTGTTCTTTATCTGCACCATCCAGGGAGGTGCTGTGAGCTGCGCGGACACGTGATGGGCAGAGGCTCTGCTATCCAGGGGTTGAAATTCAGTGGTGATGAGGGTGGCCCGTCTTCATAGGTATCCCGGAGTTCTCGCTGACACGCTGACAGGGTTGGAGGAGAAAACCAGTGACTAGAAACCTTTTAAAGTGTGAGCAAGTTGAAATTAAAATGAAGTCTGATCTAACTGCGGAACAGTTGAGGATGGAAAGGTTGGCTTGGTGGGAATGGGTTGTAGAAGCTAAAGATCTCAGGGCAGGGCAGTGGTCGAAGAGACTGAAGATTCTCCCTAAGGACTTGATATTCCTGGTAGGTCAGGGTGCTGGGATTGGGCCACGCCCGCTCAGGGAGAGGGAAATTCTCCCCTCTACGTGAAGACCTGAGTGTAGGCTGCTGGTTAGCAGCACATGCTGGATTTGAATCCCCACTTTGCTACTCACTAGCTATGACTTTGAACAAATCATTTCAGGTCTCTGAAGCTCAGTTTGCACATCTGTAAAATGGGGACAGTAGTCTTAGGGCTGTGGAGAGGACTCAGTGAAATGATGTGTGTAGCGTTAATAAACAGGGAAGCATTATAAGGTGGTACTGGGGGTGGTGGTGATCATCATCAGGGAGCGGGTCCCTAGGGAAGACCCTGCCAGTGGGGCCTAACTTTCAGGACTTCTGCTGATGGGCCCATCCCCTCTCTTCCTGATCTCAGGCCCTAGAGGAAGCACTGAGCATCCAGACCTCCCCATCGTCTCCATCAGCAGCCTTTGGGAGCCCCGAGGGAGCTGGGGGCCTGCGCAGAAAACAGGAGCTGGTCACGCAGAACGAATTGCTGAAACAGCAGGTGAGCCTGAGGGAAGGTAGGACATTCCTGAGCACGCAGGAGAGGCTTGGAATCACGTGGGAGCTATACTTAGTAGCCCACTTTCTAGCCATTGCCAGGACCCCGGTCTGGTTGTAGGCTTAACCTTTCCAGCAATGTGTCCACCAGTAGGTCATTCCTTTGCCACCTTTAGGATTTAGCCATCTCTATACCCCAACTGTGCCATTATTTACCTAGTATTTTAAGAATAGCCTGGCTGGTGTAGCTCAGTGGATTGAGCATGGGCTGGGAACCAGAGGGTCCCGGTTCGATTCCGTCAGGGCACATGCCTGGGTTGTGGGCCAGGTCCCCAGTGAGGACCCTGTGAGAGGCAACCATGCATTGCTCTTTCTCCCTCCCTTCTCCTCTCTCTGGAAATAAATAAAATCTTAAAAAAAAAAAAAAAAAAGAATAAATTTAGCCATGGCTGGTGTGGTTCAGTGGATTGAGTACTGGCCTGCAAACCAAAGGGTCACCGGTTCAATTCCCAGTCAGGACACATGCCTGGGTTGCAGGCCAAGTCCCTGGTTGCGGGGGCACAACCACACATTGATGTTTCTCTCCCTCTCTTTCTCCCTCCCTTCCCCTCTCTCTAAAAATAAATAAATTGCCTGGCTGGTGTAGCTCGGTGGATTAAGCGCGGGCTGGGAACCAGACGGTCCCGGTTCGATTCCTGGTCAGGGCACATGCCTGGGTTGCGGGCCAGGTCCCCTGTGAGGGCCATGTGAGAGGCAACCATACATTGCTGTTTCTCTCCCTCTTTGTCTCCCTCCCTTCTCCTCTCTCTAAAAATAAATAAATAAAAAATCTTTCAAAAAAAAAATAAATAAAAAAAATAAAAATAAATAAATTTTAAAAAAAGAATAAATTTAAAATAAATTACTTTCCATAAATGTAATTAAAAGGTCTTTATATCACTACTATAAATAGAAAAAACTTTATTATTTGCATAAATAGGAAGTCACCATAAGCAAGAAATACAATAAAAGCCAAACAGTGTTATTAAACTCTAGCTGGCTACTCCTGTCTGATGTAGGCTCTGAACTTGAGTCCCCTTTCCCGTCATTTAAGGGAAATTAACACATATTAGCAAGGCATTAAAGACCTACTAGCATAAGGGACACAGGAGGTTTGAAAGGTAATTGAAAGGCCATGGTTGTCCCGTGTGTCTCTATGTGGTGCCATGCTGTGGGTGCTTCTGAGTCACCTGGAACCTGTAAGGGTTTGAATCTGCGGGTGCACAGGCGGAGCTTCGTGCCAGCCCCTTCCCTGCCAGGTGCCCCCGGGAGTCTTGGGAGAGTTTTGTAGGCCTTCTGCTCTCGGAGGGTCTTCCATCCACACTCTGGTCCCATGGTCTCCACCTCTGGGGCTGAAGCAGAGTGAAAGGATTGGCCTGGCTAATGGCCATAGATCCCCTTGTTTAAATGAAGCCCTATGTTGAAGCCCATAAAGCCCAGACTATAAAACTGAGGGATCCAGAAGTACTCAATTTGAAGTTGGGGGTGCGGCTGTCGAGATGGGGTGGCAACAGGCTGGAGTGCTGGGCCTGAGCAGCTCTGAGGCTCCACTCAGCTGTCCCTCCTCCCTTACCTCGTCCTTCTCTCCCCGCTGCCCTCCAGGTGAAGATCTTTGAGGAGGACTTCCAGAGGGAGCGCAGCGATCGGGAGCGCATGAATGAGGAGAAGGAGGAGCTGAAGAAGCAGGTGGAGAAACTGCAGGCCCAGGTCACCCTGTCAAACGCCCAGGTGAGAAGAGCTGGCCCAAGGAGGGGCCGTTGGCCTGTGGGGGCACGGATTGGAGGGTCCCTGGTGAGACTGGATGTCACATACCTCACTGCTTCTCCTTCCGGCTCTGCTACTGAGTTTCTGTGAGCCTCAGCTGGACAGCCCACCCCTCCTCTCTGACCTCTAGCTCTGACTTTCCTCCATCACTCTTGGTGCCTTTAAAGAGCAAATTTAGGGGTTGGCCCCTCCTCTGCCCTCCTTCCCACTGTCTCTGGCAGCCTGCAGCTGAAAAGTGTTACTATGGAAGCACAGAAGCAGTGAGCTCACAGGAACCCGTCCGGCCTGTGTGCAGACCTCCCACAGCGAACAGGCCTTCCTGCAGCCACCGGTCTGGGCTGTGCTCTGCCCCACAGGGCTCCCCCCAAGGGCCCGGCCAGGGAGAACAGCCCATCAACCCTGGGGCTGCTGGAGAAGCACCGGAGCTGACAGTCGTCTCTCCCTCCTGTCTTCTCTTAGCTGAAAGCATTCAAAGATGAAGAGAAGGCAAAAGAAGCCCTGAAACAGCAGAAGAGGAAGGCAAAGGTGAGGGGGCTTCCGGGAGGCAGCAGCACTCACCTTGCCCGACCTCCTCCCGAGAGCTGCAGTCTGGGGGGAGAGGCAGTGTTTGATCAGGTGCCCAACTAACTAATGAGGGCATGCCGGTAGAGCGCTTAGAACAGTACTTGGGCAGAGTAAGTACTCGGGTCACATTAGCTGTCATCGTTGTTGATATTCCGTGCCCACGTGCCAGCCTTCCCTGTCCATATACCAGTCAGTGTTCAGTGCCTGAGTAGCAGCTTCCATGCCCAGGTGCCAGCCTCAGAGAACTGAAATTCTGGAGGATGAGAGATGAGACGGGCGTCACCGGGGACGGCCTGCGGCAGCTGTGCAGGCTAGAGCCAGACCCCAGCCTTTCTCGTAGGCCTCGGCGGAGCGCTACCACATGGAGCCCCACCCGGAGCACCTCTGCGCGGCCTACCCCTATGCCTACCCGCCCATGCCGGCCATGGTGCCGCACCACGGCTTCGAGGACCGGTCCCAGATCCGCTACCTCCCGCCCCCCGTGCCCATGGAGCACCCGCCCCCACTCCCCAACACTCGCCTCTTCCATCTGGTGAGTCTGTGTCCCTCATTCACTCCAGGACGCACACACAAGCCACTCCAGACACTCTCCAGAGGGCAAGGCCAGGTGAGGGTGTCAGCAGCTTCAGCCTGGGCTCCCTCCTGCCAGCACTGGTGTGCGGACAGATGTCTGGGGCCCAGCTCTGGCCTGCTGTCCCAGGAGTTGGGGGGACTCTCCAGTCCAGAGCTGCTCAGGGTCACTGATGTAGGACAGAAAAGGCTGAGAAAGAGGGCGGGGCCACAAGGAGGGCTCCCGCCAGCCGTGCCAGGCGTATCAGAGTTTGGGTTGGACTCTTTTCTTACGACTTCCTTCCACGTGTGGTCAGGTAGCACCAATCCTCCCCATGCGTTCTCTCCCTTTCCTTTTTCTCTTCCTTCCCTTTCCCTTTTGCAATTTCCTTTTCTTCTCTCTTTCTCTTTTGCTTTCTTCTCATTTCCTTGCTTATCATTCTTTCTCCAAGCACCTGCTGTCGCCGGTCCCATCCTGTCCCGTCCTCTGCCACAGCTCTCCCTCAGGCGCTCCCACTCTCACCGGGACGGTGACGGCAGCCTGCTGTCCAGCCTCTTCCACTTCTCTCCCTGTGACGATTCTTTACACACAGCTTTAAACACTGGAGTGTGGCGTGGGGCCTAAGAGATGGGGGTTATAGAGGCCTGGGTTCAAATAGAAATTTGGCCGCTTTCCTAGATGGATGACCTTTAAAAACGTACATAACCCCCCTGAGCCTCAGTTTCCTTACCTGTAAAATGGGGATGACAACCTGGATTGTTGTAAGGATTCGATTACAGTCGGCCCTCTATGTCCACTGGGTCCACGTCTGTGGATTCAGTGAACCGTGGGTTGGAAACATTCAGGGAGGTAGAAGTGGGTAATGGGGTGGAAAAACGGTGACGGAAGGAGACTCGGCTTGGGCTGCTGAACACACAATACAACATACAGATGGTGTGTTGTACGGTGGTACACCTGAAACCTGTGTAATTTTATTAACCAATGTCACCCCGATAAATTCAATTAAAAAATATTTGGAAAAAAATGTCACGTTGTTGCTGACATGTACTATGTAATTAGGTCTATAATGGTTGTGTCTCGACTGAACACGTACAGACATTTTTTTTCTTGTCGGTATTCCCTAAACAATAGTGTAACAACTGTTTACCCAGCATTTACATTGTATTATATAAGTAATCCAGAGATGGTTTAAAGTATATGGGAGGCTATGCGTAGGTTATATGCAAATGCTGCAACATCTCATAGAAGGGACTCTGTGGGTTTTGTTATCCTTGGGTGGGGGATACCAGTCCCTTGAGGATACCAAGGGACAACTGTATACTTGATTAATATGTATTTAGTGCTGTTTTGGCATGACAGCTGCTATTGTAATTTTCAAGTGTGGTTATTGATCACTAAGCACCAGTCTTCTTGCAGCCAGAATACACCTGGAGGCCACCCTATGGAGGGATGCACAATCAGACCTCCCAAGTGATGGATTCACCTACAGCCAGGCCTGCAGAACCAGGTAAGTATGGTCCCCTGGTACAGAGGACTCTTGGCACGGTCTCAGCTGTGCAGAAACAGAGTGGGCTCTGCCAGGAGGCAGCGTGCCCCTTCTCAGAAGGTGTGCAAGCGGAGACTGCAGGCAACTTGGGGGGAGTGTGGTTGGAGGAGTTAGTGGCTGGGAGGAGGGAGTGCGTGGCTCCGTCATTTTCTCATGTTCCCCAGAGTCCTGGAGGCTCTGGACCCCTCGGAGGCTGCTCTGAGGAGGGGCAGAGGGTAGCCAGATGGTAGCCAGATGGGCAGGTCTGTCCCCTCCTCCAGAAAATGCCCCACTTCTGGGACCTGGAGCCAGACTGATTAGGCTCCAATACTTTCTAGATCTGGGACTGTGGGCAGGTTTTTTAAAACCACTCTGTGCCCCAGCTCCATCCCCCATAAAGGGATAGCAGCCTGCCTGCTTCATAGGGCTGCGCAGAATGCATAGAGTGATGAACGTACCCACGGTTCTTAGCCCAGGCCTGGCGCTTGGTACAAATGCACAATAACTCCAGCGGTTATCTTCCCTGTTACTGTATTGGTTTTCACAGGACTTTGAAACCTACTGTACTACCTCATCTTTAAGTCCTCCAAATTTTTGTTTATTTAGACGCCACAAAAAACGACCACAAGGGGCCTCAGTGAGACCAGATTACGGCACTTGGCTCCACCTTCGTCTTGCAGAGCAGCGGACTTCGGATTACCAAAAAACTAGAGGTCCCGTGCTCTGTGTGGCCAGAGTGTCAGCCGGTCAGGAAGCTGAGATGGGCCACCAGCTTGTGCCCCAGGCTCCAACCCGAACTGATTACAGACTGGGGAGGGTCTACCCAGAAGGCTTCCATCTGGGCCCTCCCTTTGGCGTGACTGGAAAAATCTCGCTGTCCTGCCCCCAAGTGGAGAGAAGACCTGCCATCCTTTGTGGAATCCATCAGGGGGCATCCATCTCAAAAGAGGGGTGCAGCTGAGACCCCTTTCTTTCAAAAGGTCCCCAGAAGTGGGCCAGCCCCTCTGGGAACCACACTCAGTACTTGTGTGTCTGATTTTTGTTTCAAGCTCTGTAGTCGCAGGCCCAGACCACACCCATCCCGTCCCCCCTGCTAGGAGCTGCAGGAAGAATAGGTTTGCCTCTGGGAACCGAGCACAACCGGATGTTCCGCTGCGGGGCCTTCCGCCTCCACCCGTGGCGGCCTTGCTTGCGCCGCTGCGGCCAGGGATGAAGGCCACGCCAGCCACACCGGCCAGGTGGCCCCAGCCTGAAGCTGCCAGGCCTTCCACCCCACCACTAGAGGTTTGTGGTGCTGGAGGCCCGGATTGGGGTGGCTGTCCTTCCCTGGGCAGCTCTTTGCACGAATCCTGGATATAAATCACATGGAAGATTCTGTGACTGGTATTTTTATGTCCCAGCTAGTGTTCCCCTCCCAGTCAATCCCTGTCCTCTGTACCATTCCCACGTCTCCCAAGAGCATCGCCATTAGTCTCAGCTGATATCCCCTGGGGTCCTGCTCAGCTCTCCCAGGAGAGTGGGGGCTGGGAGTCAGGTGAAAATTCCAGCCCTGCACCTTGCTCATCAGGAGATATCGTGCAAGGCCTGGGCTTTCTGCACACCTCAGCGTCCTCACCTGCAGACAGACACCTCATCTCAGCCTGGCCGCCTTGGAGAATCGCGGGAGTGAGTGAGAATAAGTCTCATAAATTCCAAATGCTGAGTGAGACCAGCAGAGCAGGCCTAGGTAGAGACCAAAACCCGGGCCTGAAGCACTCCCTTCGTGTCTTTTCTCTCCCTCCTCCCCCCGCCCTTTTGAGGAAACACTACAGTAGACTCAGCTGCTGCGGAAAGGCCTTTACTGGGCACACAGGGACGAGTTTCATGCCGTGGGTCAGGGTGAGGGGTGAGGGCACATCCTCCGAAGTAGCAAGGGTGGCATCCCTGCCCGTGGGCTTCAGCCTGAATGCACTAAGAGCTGGCCCTTCGGGACAGGCTCAGGGGAGGTCCGCCCACAAGGGCTTCGGGCCCCTCCTTCATGGAGACACCACTCCTCACACGGGGAACGTGGTCCTTGCTCTCACGCCTGCCTCGGCTGCTCAGGGAGCAGGGTGGGGTGGGGTGGGGGGCTTGGGAGGGCCCTTCAGGAAGGAGAGAGGCTACACAGTGGACGGGAGGGAGGTTGGACAGTGTGGTAGACCCAGAAACTGCTGGGCACTTCAGTGGTGGTCTTTGGAGGCAGTGGGAGATGCTGGCCCCAGAGCTGAGGTCCAGGTAGAGCAGCATGATTGGATTGGAAGCTGGTTTTTCTCTTTGGGCTCAGCTGAAAGTGTGTTATCGCCGGCGCGAGGGGTGTCCTTCTCCAGCACTCTCCACAGCACACAGCTGTGGGCACACATCGGTACACATCCTGGGGATTCGTGCAGATAGACACATGCGGCTGTACACGCAGGTGCATTCACACACATGGTCACACACCTGTAGGCACGTGGGCAAAGCCCCACGTGCACAGCAGTACAGACAATTGTACGCACACTCCGTGTCAGGCTGGGGCCTTGCACGATAGGAAGGGGTCTACGGTGGGGGTGTGGTGTGGCTGGAGGACAGAGTCCTTCCTGAACAGAGGCCCTCCCCGGCCCTGCGTGGTGGATGTGGGGTGGGGCCGGCTCAGTTATTTCCCCCTGAGCTCCAGGGCTGCCTGCTGCTTCATGTAAGCCAGGATGTCCATCTTGACGTTGCTGACCGTGGTCCGGTGGTACCAGCGCATGATGGGTTTACCGTCTGGCCCCACCAGGAACTTCTCAAAGTTCCAGCGGATGTCGTGGGTCTTCATGGGCTCCCAGAAGAGGCGTTTAGGGGTGCCCAGGAGCTCCGAGGTGGGAGGACAGGAATTCTGGAACCGGGATGAGTGATGTTAACCCTGCTCTGGGCCCCGCCCACCTCCCTCCCCAGGGCAGGAGAACAGCTGATGCAGAGAAAAGAGCACCAGTTTGGGAGGTCGGAGCCTGGATGCTAGAACTATCTTTGGCTTTAGCAGATTGTGAGACCATTAATTTGTCCCTTCAGGAGCCCTACCTGGGTCTTGTAAAATGGGCTGATGAGATCCTAAGGTGTACAAAGCTCTGTAGTTGGAATGACAGGTGCCAGGAAATTTCCGAGAGATGAGACGGGCAGGGTGGCAGAGGCCTGGTCTGTGCGTGACTGGAGCCCAGAGTGGCTGTGGGCCCCCCTCCCCCAGAGCCAGCAGCAGCCCTGCAGAGCCGCTCCTGCAGAGGGGGCTGCACACTCACCTTCAGGAACGTGAAGACCTTTTGCTCTTTCTCCCCGTTCACATCTCCTTTCTCAAAGAGTTGGAAGTTGGGGACAAAGCCCCCACCTGGTCGGACATGCCTACAAGGAATGTTCTCAGGTGGGTCCCAAGGAGACAGAGTGTGGCACAGGGCTCAGAAATGAGGAAGGGACAGAACAGGGCAGGGGGTGTTGGGAATCTGGACTGGATTCCATAGAGGGCAGGGGGAGCTCACGAATATCGAATGGGTGTAGGCATAGTGTGGGCCTGCAGTCTTTCCCGTTGGGTGCTTTCCCAGTAACCCTGCCCCACACACACCCTCCCCCAGCATGCACTCAGCAACCAGCATCCCTGCCCCTCTCCTGTCCCCTCTTCCCCTCATCACTAAGCAGGGCTCCTGGAAAGGGGGAAGAGTTCTTGGGGGCTGATGCAAGAGATGCCTGGGCTGGGACACGGGGTTGGCTGTGCTGGCAGAGCTTTCTCTGGACACTGAGTGAGCACTCACTTGAGGGAAGGTAGGATCTCTGAGTTCTCTCCTGGCTCCTGTTGTCCAAATTGGTTGCAGGGGAAGCCCAGAATGACCAGACCAAATGGTGCAAGCTCTTCTTGTAGTGCATTCAGTTCTGGGATGAGGGGAGAGAGCGGAGACCGGATAGCCTGGCAAGGAGCCCTGCCTCATGGTAGGACCACCTGCTTCACCCACGTACAACAAAATCACTGAGGCCTGACGGGGGAGTGGCCCGAGATCACTCAGGGAATGTGCGGATGCTGAGGTTCAAGTCCCGCCCTCCTGACTCTAAGCTGGATGAGTGGGAGGTTTGACGGGGAAAGAAGGTAATGTAGCCAGTCACCCGCCCACGGCCAAAGCCCACCACCTGGGCCAGGCTCCTCCACGACTCAATTGGGTTTCCTGGAGCAAAAACTACCCATCCCTGGGAGGAGGCAGAGGACTTCCCTGGGATAGGGTGGGGCCCTTATGACCCTCCTGTGCTCTGGCAGTTCAGGGAGCAGAGGGAGGCCCTGGCCCAGCCCTCTCAGTGGCCCCTGGCTGCCTGTCTGACGATGCCCATCTCCTGCACGAGCGCACTGCTCTATTCCAGGGGCCTGACAGAAGCGTTCTGGACAGAGCACCCGACCGCTGGACCCTCCAGCCCGCCATCACTCCACTTGCAGGGATTGCCCATCATTGCCAGGCAGGACACGTCTCCTTCCCGCCCCTTGCAGCCGACTGTGCTTGACCCAGGGGCGTTTTCCTTCATGGTCTCTCTGTACTCTGCCCCAGCTAAGAGAAGGGTGGGGACACTAGAGATCACAAACGCAGGTGAAACTGCCTTGAGCCCAGCGCGTGCTTTCCAGACGGGCCAAGAGGAGTGCCGAGGGCGACGGGGCTGGGGGCAGGTGAGACGCTCTCAGCAAGGCACAGCTACCAACCAGTTCTTACTCCAGGGAAAGGCCACTTCAGGCACGAACCCCGTCTCCTCCGTCCCTCTGCTTTTAGGGCAGGTGAGGTGACCAGGGATGAAGAAGGGTAACGGGGAACCTTCTAGAACGTGTCCAAGGCAATCAGATCTGAGGCTTAGGTCACCATCCTCACAAAGCCGTGGAACACAGAATTGGGACCCATGGGAAGTTTCATGGTCACCGTTGCCCCTTTGCCTTTGCACCAGAAAAGCACCCATGACTGGAATCTTCCCAACGGGCAGAAAGAGCCCCGGACAAAGCAGGGGAGGAGGGGTGGGCTCTTACCAATGTACTGGCTCGTCAGGCCTCAGTAGCTGGCCACGTTGACAAAGAGGACGTATTTGCCAGTGTACTGCTTGAAGGGGATGTACTCCTCCCCGTTGAGGGTGAGGGCTCCGTACTCGAAGATGGTGCCGCTCACGTCAGAATAGCAGTCCGTCTGCAACAGAAGACCAGCGCTGGGGGCTGTCAGAGCTGCAAGGGAGCTGGGACAGCTCCACGTTGAGGACCAGGAAAGGTGCCAAAACCACTCCAAGCTTTGGAACTAGGCTAGAACCGAGGTCTCCTAATTCCTGGGGCCAGGGAACGATTATGGAAGAACTTAACATGCTGACGAGCGCTGTGGAAACCTGGAGAATTACTTACTGCAGTCATTACCTCACAGTGCGTGTCGATTTACAAATATTTGCCAGCCCCGAGGGAGCCTGCCCTGACACCGGTGGTGGTGTTACGGGATGGGCTGATGGAGACTGGTTGGCTGGCTGTTGCAACAGTCCCGGCAAGTGACGAGGAGAGCCTGAACTAGACCATTGTAAAGGAAGACCGGAGCAGAAAGAAAGCAGCGGCGGGATGGAAAGGGGTGATTCAGAGATTCCAAACCTGGAGGCCCGGAAAACTGAGCCGTTTTTACAGGGATGGAGGAGTAGGAGCCAGGAGTGGGAAAAGGCCTGCCGTGAGGACGACGGGTAAAGAACAGCGCCTCGCGTTTATTAGACGTCCCTGTAAATGAGCGGTTGTGACGACGGCCCTGTGCCTTCCTTCCTGCCCAACCACGGCTCCAGGACAAGCAGGGACAGAGCACTGGACTGCAAGTCGGGGGGCCTGCACTCCACAACCAGCTCTGCCACTAACTCCCTGTGCGGTCCTGGACTGGCCCTTTCTCTTCTCTGGGCCTCAGTTTCCTCTTCTATAAAATGAGAACCTTGAACTGGACCAGCTATTCTCAACCATGGTGGCCTGACAGCATCCCAGCAGTGGGATTACTGCCAGCAAGCAGGAGATTGCGTTGGACTCTGCTCCTCCCTCGTTTCTGGCCCAGATTACAAAGGTCTGCGTCTACGCTTGAAAGGATGTCGTGGCATTAATAACAACCAGCAGCTGGGCCGGTCGTGATGGGGAAGAAGAGGGCTTGCCTCTGTTCTCTAAGGTGCTTTCTGGCCCTGACCGCTTTACAAGAGGTGGGAAGACTAACCGAGAGAGGCGGCGACAGGTGATTGGAGTTTCAGAAGCAAATCGATGCCCTCTCTTCCCATCAGTCCTGGAAGACTTGCTCCAGGAGGGTGAAGAAAAGCCACCTCTGCCTTGCAGACGCCGCAGGCCTGCTGAGCCAGGTGAGACTGGGCCCCTCCATCCCCCAAGAGAGCAAGCTCTCTCAGCTTCAGCATCAGCTCCCTGCTCTACACGAGCCTAATACTCCCACTCCATGACTTGGGGGCTGCTACCGGCAGGCCTTAGACCTAAGCCCAACATCCCTGCGGCCCCTGGGCCTCCTTGGCCCCAGCTGGGATCGGGTCCACTTCAAAATACAAGCAACGAAGGGCACAACAAACACACCCCAGCTGGCCGCAGAGGTCCAGCAGCCGGAAGGCAGGGCCTCCCTGCACACCGCTCCACCTCCTCCACGCAGCCAGGACTGGAAAACAAGCTCTGGGAAATGGAGAGGGGAAAAGCCAAGAGGTTGTCCAAATAATGAAAGCTGGTAAACAACCAGCAGATCAACTTCTGGGCACGGCTACAGGGTGGGGGCAGGGCGGGGGGCGGGGCGGGGGGCGGCTCCTCTGTTTAGGTTTTAGTCTTTGCTGGCTGTGTAGCCCTGGGCAAGTCCCTCTGACCTTCTGAGCCTCCGCAAATGGCTGTGAGAATCTGTCGGCTGGTCAGACTGTCTTGAAATCCTCTCGGAAAGAAATCCCCACATTAAGGGACAGTGATTATTCTGCCTGCAGCTAAGGCAAAGGGCCCTGTTGTTCCCACATTATTGTCAAGATGTTCCCCAGACAGTATGAAGAGGATGATGCACTGGCAGGGTGTCCCCAGAAGGAGGGACTAGACCGATGTGGGGGTGGGGGTGGTCAGAGTGTAGCCAAAGGTCAGGGAAGCCATGGCTTGCACTCGCCACTGCAGCCCAGTTCTTACGTGAGCCCCCGTCCCTCTCCTGGGCCCATGGAACCCCGGAGCCCTGCACCTTCAGCAGGGGGGGCCAGAGGAGCCGGAGGAGAGAGGCAGTGGGAGTGCCTCAATCCTCCCCAAGCTGGACAGGACAGGAGAGCTCTGATGGTGAGAGCGGGAGAGGGTGGGGACTCAGCCAGGACCCCGCTGGCTAGGGCTGCTGGTCTGTGTCTTTTCCTCTCCTATCTTACGGCCCCCCATCAGTGGGATGCTGCGAAAGGATAACCTGCCGGGGGTGGGGGCTGTGCAGGAGACCTGAGCTCTGGGCTGCTCACTCTGTGGCCACTCCTTTCCCTGGTCCTCTGTTATGAGACGGGGGTCAGATTCAGTGCTGTCTTGAGGGCCCTTCAGCTCCGTCAGCCTGTGGTTCCATGATTCTCTCTGCCTGGTTTAGTCACCTAGAAACCAGCGGTTACTAGGGTCCTGTGCACGTCAGCAGTCGTTACTGTCTCCAGCTTCTGCACAGTCCTTCTGTAGAGCAAGGACGGGGAGCCTGGGCAGCCTCAAGATGGACTGCAGAGGGGACAGAGCAAGGAAAGGAGGATTCCCTTTGTTCTCTAGTCCCTGCCTTTGAATTGGGAGAGGCAAACATCTCTTTGGGGTGTCACCTTTGGTCCACCCCATGCTCCACATGTCCCACCTCTTGGCCCTGGGGCGAGGGTAAGGTAAGTGGTTGAGTCCTAGAACCAGGATAATGACATCTCCACTCTCTAAGGACCTGGGAGGAGAGATGAGATGCCCACACTCTCATTAGCCAGCAAGTCTTAGCTAGTAGCATCTGATACCATCATACCTCACCCTAAGACTTTTCTAGACCATACCATCCTGTTCCCTCTGAACCCAGCTATTCCTCCCCAGAGTTCTGCAGAGAACACGCAGCCATGATGAGTTATTCATAGGGTCCGTGTTCTTACCTCCAGCCTTCCTGAGGTGGGGCCCAATCTTCCCTTCTCTGGCTCTCCCCAAACTGAGGGCACAGGACTGACTCCATGGTGCTAACCTGTCCGTGGTCTGTCCCCACCTCCACTCCACACCCTAATCTCAAAATCAAGTCTGATCCCTGCCCTGAAAAATGCTGTTTGGGCTGGAGATTGTGAACAGGTCTGGATAAAGGAGAAGGCTTGGAGGAAGTGGCCTCATAGCCATCTGGTCTCCAGGCTGACTCCAAGGAGGGACACACTGAATGGGATTTAGGCTGAGGACAGGACCAGGGACCGAAACAGACCGAAGGAACCCTGTGCTTGGAATGAGCTTCCTGAGCAGTGGATACAATTTTGGAAACAGAATCATAGACTCCTAAGATCTCAGAGTAGAGACCCAGAAGATACTAGAAACCCAGAGGCTCAAAGCTTCTCTTGAGCTCACACAAGTGTGTGTGTGGGGGTGGGGGGGGGAATATATTTAGGTTGCAGGCAGAGATCTCTCTCTTTGGGTCTGTGCCTGGCTTCTGCCTCCCTACCCTGGGGAAGGGGAGAGAAATCCACAGGGCCCACCTTGGCATGTGCGATCCAAGGAGATGAGCATGCTAGGTCATCCTGGCCTAGCTGAGGGTCCCACGGCCTGCTGGGGACAGACTGAGCTCAGGAGAACTCTGCCTCTCCTACAGAGCTGCTGCAATGACCAGGTGCGCCCTTCAGAGAAGAGTGTGTGAGTTTTGCAGCTTCTCCCAGCCTCCCTTCTGAAATCATCGGCTTCGTTGTGTTACCCCCCACCCCCCAAAACACACACCTCCTGAAGATGGAGAAACAGGCCCAGAAAGGAGCAGGGATGGAGTCTGGTCCTGGGTGTGACACACCGTCAGTCCAGAGCTCTTTCCGTCACAGCTCTCTGCCTCTTCTACCATGCTCCCAATCCAAGTGCATTTCTACCTGCGTTTACTCTTGGGCTAGAAGAACCCCCAAGGCAGTTCTTCAAAACAGGGGGCCCGCCAGCTGCAATTCTCCCTCCCTTTACCCCTGGAGCTGTCAGTCTCCCTGGGAACCCCACTGCCCACCAGGTGCCAAGGCTCTAGGCCCTTTTCTGTGGCCGCACCCCCTTCAGATCTGACTAGTAGCTCGGGTCCAGAGGTGGCACGGATGTTGCAAGGCGACCCTGAGGTAGCCTTGGGGAAGAAATTGCCAAGAAAAGCCTAGGGGAGAGGGACTTTGCTCCCCTATTCACTCTGCCCACCCAGGGCACTCCGCTGTCCCACAGGTGGAACTGCCAGGAGACTGATGGTCTGGGGGTGGGGGTTCTGGCGCAGGAGACGGAGGCATCCGATGTATGGGGCGTCCCTCTCACCTAGGTGTCGGCCTCCCGGAGGGGAGTCAGGAAGAGGGGTATCTTTCCACCGAGAGCTGGACGCCTGGGGGCTATGCGCGTTCCCCGCCGACCCCCTATCCCGGAGGCTACTCACCTTTGACTTCTCCTGCCCCTGGCTCGGCGGGACGAAGCCAGCCAGGAGCAGGGACAAAAGGCAGGAAGCCCGGAGCAGCCGGGCCATGGCGGGCTGGGGGTTGTCTCGGGCTTGCTGGCTGAGACGCTGATCCCGGGCCACCGTCCGACTGAGGTGGCCACCGCTCTCAGCCACCTTTCAAGCCCTCAGTGATGACCAATCCGTGGCCGGCCCGGAGTCCTTGTAGCCAATCGCAGGGCGGTTGGCATTTCAGGGGCGGGCATGATTTACCCGCGTCTCCCCCACCCGGGGCTCCGGGCGATGGTGATGTAAGCAAGTCTGGGCAGAGACAGGGGAGCCGATCCTCGTGCACCTGGGAGGCGGGCCCCTCCTCTTTTGGCTCTAAAGTGCAGGAGGAGGCAGGCACAGTGCCTCCATCGTAGCCGGGGCTTCAAACAGCACTGAAGAACTGGTGGAAAGCTCAGTCATCAGAAGCATTTCTTACTCCCAGGCTTTAAAACCGCCCGTGGTGTTCCTGTTTCCCCACTGCCCCCATTCTGGTTGAAGGTATGTTGAGAATTTGAAGTATCAGCAAGATCTGAAGTCAGACTTCCGGCAACATTTACTCTGCGTAGGTTTAATGTTTAAGAAGCAAACTGGTTGCCCTAGGATTTTGAATGCAGCCCCCTCCTGGGAGGACATTGGGACACCTCAGCTGATGTGGGAGTAGAAAATACATTTGCTCCCTGTATAGTCTTGAGCCCGTTGCTTTCCCTCTCTAGGCCTCAGTTTCCCCAACTGTGTAATGGGCTTGGTGGATGATTTCTAAGACCTTGCTGGTTCTGGCTAGATGACTTGCTTCTAAAATAAGTGACAGACCAGGAGTTCCTTGAGAGTAGGGACCAAAATTACCATCTGGAACAGAGCCTAGAACACAACAGGTGCTTAATATTTGCTGCATTGCTCAATCAATGAATTCATTTCTCTGCTCGAAGATACTGATCATCAGGTCAGGCAGCTGCAGATCTGTGCTGTCTAGGTAGGGTTCTGTCCACACATAGGGGAACGCATGGAAATCAGTGCTTTCCAAAGCTGTCTGACTACCTGGGAAGTTTGTCATACGGATTTCCCGGCCCCACTTCAGAGTCACCGCATTAGAACCTCAGGGGCAGAGGCTGAGAATCTGCCTTCAGACATGTTCCAAAGGCGACTCTGAGGCAGGTGAGTCTCTGCCTTCTGACGGGGAAGTATCTTGAGATACCACTTTTTTTTTTTAATGCTTTAAGATATTATGTTCCCGTGGGAGTTTTGAAGTTCAGTCTCCAGTCCCAGATTCTCCGTGAAGCTTTCCTCACCTCAAACCACAGCTTGTTGAACTGAAGGCCAGGAAGTTTGTAAATGAGTTAAAGCACAGAAACATTTGAACACTGGCTGATGCAGAGTCTGTGCTCAATACATGTGATTTATTCAACCACCTCATTCCACTGAAGCCTGGGGATGGGGAACCATTTCCCCAAGTTCCCATAGCAAAGGGGAGGCAGAGAGGAGACCAGAATCCAGGTCTCTAGACTCCGGGCTCAGGCCCCCTTCACTCTGTTCTGTCATCTTTGACTGTTGTGTATACCCAGAGGCACAAACACCTGCACGCCTGTCAGTGTGTCAGACACCCGTTGTTCATTTGCATCTGTCGCCCTCTAGTAACTCAAAACGTGTGCCTAGCATAGTGCTAACACCATGAGACATGTCAAAGAGTTTTCTAGAAGTTATAACCCCTGCCCTCAAGGGATGGCCAGGGCAGTGAGGACTAGGATGAGGCAAGTGGGCACCTAGGGTGGGGCGCGTTGAGCACCTATGGTCCTACGGAGCTGGCACTGGAGAATGAACACCTCCTTAAGTCTTGCACCCCGTGTGCCCGACTGGCCTCACCCTCGTCCCAGCCCTGCTGTTCAGTTTCTCTGACGGAAACAAGAAGCCCTTAGAGGGCTGAGGCCCTGCTGTGGGCTGGAGACAATGTGCTTCCCTTCTCTGGGCCTCCGTGGGTCCCTCCGGGAAACAAGGGTTTTTGACAGTCTCTCGGGGTATTCTCTGTGGCTCTACAGTGCCATGGGTCTAGGGAAGGCCAGTGCTGCACCAGACCGAGGGGTCCCGATCTCACGGACAGTGGGGTGAGGGGTGAGAGGAACATGCCCTGGCGCTGAGGAGGCTTCATTCAGGCCACAAGACGGCTTCCAGAGGCCGTCTGAGCCTCAGCACAAAGCGCGTGAAGGCAAGAAGGAAGACAGTCCCTCCCAGTCTTCCCTCCGCCAGTTTTTTAAGAACATTTTGCTTGATTTGTTCCCGGGAACCCTCTGTTTTCAGAGCTGTTATTCTCCCCCAGGCTGTTTCCTCTTGCCCTCAGGTTGAAGTCCAAATTCTTCAGTGCTTCAGACAATGTCCTCAAAGTCCAGCCGCTTCCCCGCCTTTTGCCACACTGCTCCTGTTCTCTGTCTCCCGGCTGTGCTGGACTTTAGTCGGTCCTTCCAATGTGCCACTCTCTGTCACCTCCAGGTTTTGTCTCTGCTGTGTCTAGAGCACTCCACGTCTCTCTCTAACGGGTTCTCTCCTACCGTTTTTCAGGCCTCCACTTCAATGTCACTTCTTAAGAGTTTTGTTCAGGTCTCCTTATAGAGTTCCCATATGATAGTTCAGTCCCCTTAGATCTCCTAGAGCATTTGACACTTTCTATATTAACCCTTGGTGATATTTTAGTGTCATTTCTTATTTGTCTGCTTTCTTTTTTTTTTAATTTTCAGATTTATCTTATTTTATTTTTTACATTATTGTTGTTCAATTACAGTTGTCTGCATTTTCTCCCCTCCCCTCTCTGTTTTCTACACTAAATCATAAGGCACACAAAAGCTTTGTTCCCAGTACTTTGCACAGGGATTAATGCATAGTAGATGCTCAATAAAAACCTATTCAGTAAACACTACTTGGTGTACAGAATAAGCAGAGCTTCAGGTCAGCGCGTGCTAACAAGTTTGAGGCCACAGAAACGGGTCTGATTCCGCCTGCTGGTAAGACTGGAGCCACATGAATTATGCTGAGTGAGCGTATCAGAGGAGAGTAGGTGATTTGGAGGGGTTTGGGGAAAGGAAGGGTGGAGACAGATGCTGTAGACAAGTCATAAGCTAGTTTTGCTACCAGCCTGAGGAAGTGTTCTACTACATCCCAGACAAGTGGGCACCCAGTACCTTTTCACCCTCTTTTTTGAGACATGTACAGGGAGCTCACTACTTACCAAGCAGAATATATGCTTGGTGAGTGAATAGGGACTGCAGATGACTTAGAAGGAGGTAAAAAAAAAAAAAAAAGCGTTGATGTTCTGTCTCCAAGGAACATAGAACATGAGTTAATAAACTAAAAAGGCTGTAAAAGCCAACATGATGGAATCCAGCCCCATCATTGTTGAGTTAGTGCTGGACTCAGTGATGGGGTCAGCCAGCCCAGTGAGTGGGTCCGGATGGAGGTAACAGCAGGGAGGCCCAGCCCCCATCACTTCAATGCCAACTTCTCAGTGTGGACCTGTTTTGCAATCAAAACGGGATTGCAGAACCGAGGTCGGGCCAGATGCTGGTTTTCTGAAGAAGTGGCAGATCCAGTCTCAGAGCCAGCCAGGAGACAGGGGAGAGGAGAGGTGGCAAGAGCCTTTGCTTTGGAAACAAGTGCCTTCTGAGCCCTGAGCCTCAGTTTCCTCATCTGTGGAATGAGGAGTCAGGCAAGTTGATCTAAAGGGCCAAGCTGTTGGGTAATAAGAGTAACAGCCACAGTAACAGTACCTGTTTGCACCGGATACTGTCTTACAGACGAGGAAACAAATACATGGAGAAGTTAAATATAGTTGCTTAAGTAAGGTCACACAGTTGGTAAGTGGCAGAACCAGGATTCTGACCCGGATGAATCCAGAGTCCTTGACATTCATCTCTAAGCCTGTGCTGTCAACGTAACAGCGATTACATGGGCGTGGCCAGTGAGCACTTGAAATGTGTCTACTCCAGATCGAGATGTGCTATCAACATAAACTACACACTGGTTTTTGAAGACTTGGTGTGAAAAAAGAATGTAAGAATATCTCAATTAATCTTTACATCATTACATGTTGAAATGTTAGTATTTTTATATTTGGGTTAAAGTAAACATTTTTCTTGAAGTTAACTTCACTTGTTTTTATTTTAAAGGGTGACTGCCAGAAAATTTAGAATGATATACGGAACTGATGTTTTCTTTCTGTGGGACAGCGCTGGTTTAAGCTATCTGTTTGTAAGACATCGGTATAGAGTTCTGGTCTCTGTGAAATCTAGGCTTATCTCCTGTCCGAGGTCCCCCAAGACCACCTCCAGGTTCAGTGACTCACTAGGAGGACCCACAGAACTCAGCCCATGATCACACTCACACGATGATTTATTATTGCTAAAAGATGCAAAGCAAAATCAGCACAGGGACAAGGCGCGTGGGACAAAGTCCGGAAGAAGCCAGGTACACACTTCCAAGAGTCCTCTCCCAGGTGAGCCACAGAGGAGGAGCTCAGTTCCTCTAGAGACAAACCGTGACAACACGCGTCAAGTGCTGTCTACCAGGGATGCTCATGAGCGACGCAGTGCCCAGGGCTTCTGCGGGGGCCAGCCACGTGGATGTCATCTGTGCAGCACGTGACTGCAGGCTCCCCGGAGGAAAGCAGGTGTGCGGCACAGACCCCATTGTTAGTGCAGACAGCTGAGGCACAGTGAGCCACTCTCGTCAGTTCTGGAACGACAGAAGTCCTCCTGAGATCGCAGTTCCTGATGGCCATCCCAGGACCAACTGTGTACTCAGGTCTTCCAAGAACTGCGGTCTCAGGCCTACTTCCTCGGCTCTTCTTCTATCTCCTGGTTTAATTGCAACAGGACTTGGCCTGGGAGGCCATGGCACGTGACTCCCACTCCCTCCGAAGTCTGCTCTGTTGGAGGGAGTGTTATAAAAAGGGTGAGGGGCCCTAGAAACTCTCTCTTTCAACCCTCTCATCTGAGAGGCTGAGGCTTGAAGAGACTGAGTCATCTGTCCAGGGTCCAACAGCAAGTCCAGGTGTGTGTAAGAGTCAGACCTAGACTGGTTACAGTTCCAAGTTTCGAGTCAAAGTGTCCCTTCCCACCCTGGCCGGTGTGGCGCAGTTGCGTGGACGGTGTTGTGCAAACCAAAAGGTCGCAGGTTTGATACCGTCAGGGCACACATCTGAGTTGCAGGTTTGGTCCCTGGACAAGGCACGTACAACAGACAAACGGATCAATGTCTCACATGGAGATTTCTCTCCCTCTCTTTCTCCTTCCCTTCTCCTCTCTCTCTCTCAAAAAAAAAAATTAAAAAAAAAAAAAAAAAGTCCCTTCCCTTCTCTTGATGTTTTCACATGTTGCTGGAACCAAAATAAGTACCTTTCCCCCATTTCTTATCAGGGTTCCCTACCCCTGCTCTGCTGGCCTCACTCCACCCACCCTCCATCCTCTCTGGGTTATTGTTAGCTGGGAGACCACAGGACTGGAGTAGCAGTAACGATCTTTATAAATAGTCACTGAACAGTAAACAGCCCACTTCCTCCTTTCTGTGGGTTAACTAACAATGCACAAAGCCAATGCCATCTCGAGGGAGCCAATACAGTCTAGAGTAGGACAACCAGATGGGTTAGGTAGCTCACTAGCCCTCCTGCGTCTCTTCTCAAGACCCCCAGCTTTAAAAATGGCCAAGTCAGGTCTACACCATTCTTCCCCTGTCCCCAACTTAGGAGGTTCATGAGAAGGGAGCTTGGGAGGTGTACTGGAGAAAATTTTGGGCTGAGACTCTGGAGCCCTGATCAGTATATGCCTTAGACTAGTCTTCTCTCTGAGCCTTGAACTCCTCCCAACTCTGAAATTAAGAAATTAGAATCGAGAGGTCTTGTCTGTGCTGGTCAGTCTATAATTGCAGGTTCTCATGCGCTGACTCCGGGGGAGGGTTTCCTGACGATAAGTGGTGCCCTTGCGTGTCTGCCCGGCTGGGGGTGGGCCACAGGGTGAGGGTGGACTAGGGTCAGTCACATAGTTTCCTCCTTCGTGGTGGCCATCCCCCTCAAATGGCTGTTTTGATTTTAAATGAGCAAGAACACTCAGTTCACCATCTGCATGTTATCACCCCATCCCACATCGACTGCAAGACGAAGAGGCTGGGCCCCACGCTGTCCCCCATCTGGAGGGGGAGTCGCCTTTCCCCTGCTGTTAAATGGGGTCGATAATTTCTTCCCTGCCTACGCGCTAAGCCATTAAGGAGGCTCCAATAGAGAGTGGGGGCTGAAAGTCCCTGGAATATGAACTCCATCCAGCAAGGACTAAAGTTTTTTCCTTCTAATTCATTCTTTGTCTCCAAAACCATGTCTCGCCAATGCCTTTTCCTCATATTACTGAGCTCTTAAACGTACTAAGTGTTAATTAATTCAACAGATGTTCATGAAGTGCTTACTGTGTGCTAGGCACAGTGCCAGCTGCTGAGGATTCGACCATTCAGAGCAAACAAAACGTGATTCCTGACATCGAGTTGCTCAGAGCCTGGTGCGTTGATGCCAGCAAACTGACTGTACAGAATAATGGATGCTCTCGTGTGGAAAGTGACAACACAAAGGGACAACCAACCCAGACCCGGTGGTGGCAGGACCAGCTTCCAGACGGAGGTACCTGTAAGCCGGGTAAGAGACATGAAAGTGAGAGGGAAAAGGGAAAGAGTGTTTGCGGGGGAAGGAACCATGTGATCCAGGGCTGGCCGGCCCTTTCCAGCTTGGATCCTCCATGTTCTTTGTGGTTGAAGAGAAAAAGTGACAAGTGAGAAGGTTGGGACAATAAACAAGGGCAGATGGGGATGGGCTTTGACGGCCTTGGAGTTTATCTTGAGGACAGGAGATAGAAGCCGACCGCTGTCACTTTGTTCTGTTATTATGTGTTTAGTTCATCTTTTATTCCTTGTCGCAATTTAAAATAATCTCATTCATTTATTTATCTACCTGTTTAAGGTCTATCCCATCCTCCTCCCAACTAGAATGTAAGCCAGCATGAGGTCTAAGACCACATCTGTTTTACTCTCTGTCCTAACTCTAGACCCGGGCAGAGCACCAGGCACAGGGTAGTCAATGCAGTTTTTTAAGAAGAAATGAATGGATGGATGAATGAATGAGAAAAACAAAGCGGAGGCACATAGATTTGAGAGTGTGTCTTGTTCCTGGTTCATCCTTTGCCTTTATTTAGGGCCAGGCCTCTTCCTCCCATGCTCCACAGGGGAGGGTGTGGCTCGGTTTTGTCTCTTGCTTTCAGGTAGTGAAGCGAGGGTGAGGCTAGGAAGTGAGTTAGGGAGGAGGGTCCAGGTAAGCCGACCCCCAAGCTCAAAGTCCGAATGAGCTCTGGACATAAAGGGTTTTTTTTGTTTTGTTTTGTTTTGTTTTTCCTTAAGGGATCTCTGGGCCATGGGAAATGAATAACCTGGACACTGAACTCTGAAGTCACCGGATCAGAATCAGTCCTTGTTCTTCTCAGGCTTTGATCTCTCAACCTCATAGAGACTATCAGGGCAGAGGGGTCCTTAGAGATGACCTAGTTCCTTGCTCCTCAAAATGTAGCCCTTGGACTCCACTGACAGACGTTCCCAAAGCTGCCTGCCCCGCGCCTGACCTGTCTTGTCCTATTTAGTGTGATAGGGCCCTGGAATCTAGTTCCGGCCCTGGGATCAAGTCCCGGCGCTGGGATCTAGTCCCGGCCTTGTTATGTATTAATAGGCCTAGTTCTTCTT
Source organism: Micronycteris hirsuta (assembly GCA_004026765.1). Lineage (NCBI taxonomy): Eukaryota > Metazoa > Chordata > Mammalia > Chiroptera > Phyllostomidae > Micronycteris > Micronycteris hirsuta. Next base: position 68,324 of record PVJI01002628.1, on the reverse strand, counting down.
TTTAGTTGCCCCATCTGCAAGACGAGACGAACGGCAATTCTACCTTGTAAGGTTACTCTGAGAATTAAATGAGAAAATGCATCCTCTCCAAATAGTAGGAATAATAACTGACAACATGTTGCATGCTTAGAATGCACCAGGGACTGTGCTGAACACTTTACCTGTGATCATGTTTGATTCCTTCCATACCTGTTTTACAGACGAGGAAACTGAGGCACAGAGAGGTTAAGTGAATGGTCTAAATCGTACACCTGGAGATTGGTGAAATAGGAGCTGACTCCAGGGTCCTCACTTGGGACCACCTTGCCAGGTTTCCTGTTTTTAAAGCATTTTATGGAGTATGCAAACTCCCTCCACATCCATCACCCGATGGGTCAGCTCTGTAGCAGAGGCACTATTATCCTTATTCTTCAAACAATCATTTTGAAGATTGCAAAGAGGATCTGCCCGATGTCACAGGGCTTGTATATGGCAGAGTTGGATGATGAGAATGGCCTTTCTGATCCCCCATTAGTAACACTCCACTTTAAAACCACACATTTAGCCCTGGCTGGTGTGCCTCAGTGGATTGAATGCTGGCCTGGGAACCAAAGGGTCGCAGGTTCAGTTCCCAGTCAAGGCATATGCCTGGGTTGAAGGCCAGGTCCCAGGTGGGGAGTGCGTGAGAGGCAACCACACACTGATGTTTCTCTCCCTCTCTTTCTCCTTCCCTCCCCCTCTCTAAAAATAAATAAAACCTTTAAAGAAATAAAACCATACATTTAAAAGCTATCCCACATGAAATATAATTCATATAGCTGCAAGAGATTGTTTACAACCTTTCCTTCCCCCTGTGTCTCCTCTTCTTTAAGCCCTTTTTACACCATGGCTGCCCTGGCTGGGTGGCTCATTTAGCTGAATCACTGTCCCAGTACACCAAAGGCTGCGGGCTCAATCCCCTCTTGGGGTGCGTATGAGAGGCAACCGATAGATGTTTTTCTCTCACATCGGTGTTTCTCTCTCCCCCTTCCTCTCTCTCTAAAATCAATAAACATATCCTTGGGTGAGCATTAAAAAAAAAAGATATACCATTGCTATGGAGAGGCATTATTTCCCTGTCCTTGTGTATCCGCCCTCTGGAACATGGTGCAGTGGGAGCAGCACTGAGCTGAGACTAGACTCCCTGGTCCTTGTTACTCGACCCTTAACCCCCTCACTGGACTATTGTCTTCTCTTCTGCAGAAGGCAGGGGAGGTACGTGCATTAGATGGGCTATAAGCCCTTCAGACAGAAGTCTAGCTGTGCTCCAGATACTTCTAACTGATCCTCTGAATGGACACAGCTGAAGAACCCGTAGGGGAGAAAGAATCTCTTGCCTATTGTACCCTCCTCGGAGAGTGTATTTTTCCAAGCAGCTTTACAGTCTTTTTCCTGTTTAACTGCCATTCCTAAAGCCACACTGTGGCCTTCCCCTGGGCCTGGTCTGGAAGGCTCTTTGACTAGATTGCTAAACCCGGCACTCTGTTGGACTCTGGAAGGACACAGTCGTCAGCCTGACATTCACTGTGTGCGCCACAGCTCCGCAGCCTGAACGCGACGACGGCAAAGCCCTTGCAGTGGGAACTGCCCTGGTCTCCACGTTACAGACACTGAGGCTTGTGGGGTCGGAGGGACTTGCCCAAGGGTCCTGGTGAGTCACGGAGTTAAATCCTGAAATGCAGGTTTTCCGACCCAGGTTTCATTCTCTCCACCCATACTCTCACTCATGTTTCGTGTCCATTGAGCACTGACTATAAATCAGGTCCGGGTTGGGCACTGAGCACATTGTAGTGAACGTGACAGATGGGTTCCCGTGCAGGTGGGAAGGCATCCTGTATAACACAACTCATACACTTCTTACACTACATCAAAATGTCAAATCCATAGCACCTGTAAACCGTACGTTTTTTGAGAGGAAGAAGTTCTTTTCCAGGCCATTCCCTTTCTTGCTTCTCCTCCCACTTTCTGTTTGTTCCTGATCCTCCCGTCCAAGTCAGTCGAGGCCCTGGCTGGAGTTGGGGCGAGTCAGGCCCATAAGCTTCCCCCGCAGGCTCTGAGCTGGAGGACGGCAAAGGAGTTGAGGTTGGGGGCCTGGCCCTCTGCCCGGCAAAGGTGATGGGCCCACAGCCTTCCTTCAGCCCAGAAGCCTTGCTGGACAAGTGTTTATGAGAAACCTCACCATGGCAAAGGGCCGTGACCACCTCCCCCACCCCCGCCCTGGCCCGTCTGCTCCTAACCCGTGACTGCTCCAGGATCTAAACAGCCTGTTTATTAACCCAGGAAGCTGGCTCCTCTGCTGCTCCGCTTTATCTCCCGGAGGGGCGGGCATGGAGGGCCAGAGGCAGCTGGCCAAGAGTTTCCAGACTGGGAGGAGCAGCTGCCAGGAACTAATGATCCTTGAAGAACTGGGCCAAAAGGGGCCACAGGGAGCACACATCCTGTCTTTGGCCGCCACTTGCCCACTTGCTCAAGGCCACCTATGAGGTGAATGGGCCCTAACAGCCTTTGACCCAATGGTTGCCACTTTAAGGGAATTAAAACTTGACTCACTATTTTCCCTAATGACCCCACCATTAGAGCACTGCAGTGAAATCAAAGGAAATTATGGCTAATCAAGGCAGTTGGCAAACTGAACCCCCTGAGCAGTTGTTCTCCGGTCCAGGCTCTCCCTCCTCCCTAGTGCCTGCATCCCACCTTCATTCCATCCCTCAGGACATACTCGGGCAGTGAGAGGCACACACACACACACACCCCACACTCCCCATTGCATGCCAAGTCTCAGCTGTGAAACGAGGGTGCTGAGAGTACTGGGTGGTTGGGGGGAGTAAATGAGATACGTTCTATGCAGTTTGGCGCAGTGCCCGGCACCTCTACGTGCTTGGCATTAGCTACGTCTGTTCCAGGTGTCCCTTGAGGAGTCCATAGAAGGCCTCCCAAGCGAACCTCTCACAAGTGATCTGGAGTGGGAGTTTTTTGAATGGGAGGCAAGCAACGACGCAGGTATTTGCTGGGGGTGGAATAAGAGGAAGCGGATCTCATAGGCAGCTTGAAGGATGGAACGAGGACACCAAGAACAGCCACTGGAATTTCTGGGAAAGGGAAGGCATGTCCAAACACAAGAACTGGATGAAAAGTCATAGAATATTTACAATGTAGAAAAGAGCAGCGCAAACATGGTCTCGTTCCAAGGCAAGTGGTGGGGCATGTGACTTTTTGAGGACGCAGGAATTGTGGCTGTAATTGAACGTTGTTAAAACCTAACTGAGCTCATGGGGCTCGTCCAGCTGGCTGTCTTAGCAGGGTTGGTGAGTGCAGTGCTTGCCCCTCCACCTTACACTTCCAGAAACTTCTCCCAGTGTTCCCAATAATAGTGCCCAGCCCAGAGTCTCGGAATGTCTCCCTCTCTCCCATATTCTCTTCTTCCCATTGAATCTATATATTTTTTAAAAATAGTTTGAGAGTTTTTATGTACACGAGTAATATGTGATTACATTCTTCATATGATTGTAAATTAAAATTTGACAGCTGAGGCTAAAACCCCATTTCACCCCTCCTGCTCTCCATTTTTGTCACAGCTCATCTCTAGTGTAATTAGCGGTATGCTTTTTCTTCCAGAATTTTCTCTCTACACACACAAACACACACACAGCATTGAAATCTGCGTAGGCGGCAGCATTTTTTGGACTTGGTTTTTCATAAGTAGCATTACGCATTATTATTGTGCTGCAGCTTGCTTTTCTCACTACTGTATGTTTTAGAGATCTGTCCATGTTAGTAACTGTTATCTACTTAATTTTTAACCATGGCATGATGTGGATGTTTTATGGTTTATTTACTTGCTCCTCCCCTCACCCAGCCTTTCACGGCTGCAGGCAATGCTGCTGTGAATAGCCTTCCTTCTCCTCGTGCACGTGTGATTTTCCTTCTCTAGGACAGAAATCCAGCAGTGGAATTACAGGTTACCTGAACTACTTACAGACCCAGAAAAAGGTCCTGGGTCTGAAGACCTACCTCTGTGATCAGAGGGCAGGGAAAGAGGCAGGCTACTTCAGTCTGGTAATTAATAGAGTTTCTTGAGGGGAAACTTACATAGCAGGCATGTCTGGGGAGGTTGCAAGACAGATGGAGCCCTGCACCACTTGGCAGGTGCCAAAGAATCACGTAGAAGGTGAAAGGAAGGTATTCACGGGTGCTAGCACGTGAATGCTAGCAGGTATGGGAAGTTACTTTCCGTGCTTGACCAGGTCGGGACAATGACCTGTTCCAGGAATGGGCATGCACCAGGAGGCAGGGGAGGGGTGCTGGTGTATGTCAGAACAGGCACAAATTACAGACAGTCTCCAAGAGGGGCTTGCAATAAGCAATCTCTGTTGTGACCCAGGTCGAGCTCACAGGTCAGACAGCAGTCAGGACTTGGAGCAGTCCCTTCCCGACAGTTACCAGGGGACGAACATGCTCCCCTAGATCTCAAGTATAGATTCTCCCTGGCTGCCCCCTGGGGTCATTTCTTCCGGTTCTCAGGTTACCATATCCAAATCACCAGCTTCCTACTTCTGACTCCCCACTGGACAACCCTACCCAGAGGCCCCTCAGGTCCTCAATCTCATAGAACAGAAATGACCTATCTCTACCCTCCCCACGGCCCCTCCCTTCATGCACACACTCACGCTCTCCCCGTTGCCCAAACATGGAAACATTAACCAGAGGGTTCTCTCTTGCTCCAATTCATAACGAGATGTCCAATCTTGCGGATTTTATCTCAGCAATGTTTTTTGGTTCTCACTCCTTCTTATCTCTAGCCAGGATTATTTCAATAACCCCCTAACTAGTCTCCTTGTTCCCTTACACAATGAATGCCCCAAAGTGATCTTCATAAAGCACAGGGGACGCCATTCTCTGTGGTGGGTTCCCCGCCTGAGGATAAAATGCTGTAGGATCTGCTTGGCTTGCTATTCACAGCCTTCCCCAGCCTGGCTCCATTTTCTCTCTAGTTTCTAATCTCTTCCCATTCTTCCTTTTTCACACTCCACACACACTGATCCCCTTGTATTCCCAAATGTGCCAGTATTTCTTGCCTTCCACATTTTGTTTCTGCTTCTTCCCCGAGTCTTTCTCTGAGCTACCAAACACACATTAAGAGTGTGGGTTGCCGGGTTCTTCTCTGTAAAAAGGATACAATCCCTTTAAATGAGATTCTGTCTCTTTCAGAGAAAGTGCTAAGTAAACCTTAACTCTGATTGTTATCATGCCTCTTTATAAAGCTGTGCCCAGCCTCCCTGTCAAAGTGACTTTCCGGCCTCCCTGGGCTCTCTGCATTCCGGTGGGCATTTCATTATTCAGTTATCCATGTATAAGTCTGTCCTCACACTTGATAATAGCCCCCGGAGGAACAGGGATCCTCTTATTTGTTTGTGAGTAGGGTCCCGGCACAGTTCCTAGCACAGAATCGACGGTAGGGATACGGTCTTACTGCTGTTAGCTCGGGGAGTGTCGTGGAAAGGAGAGAGCCAGCTTGGAATTCTCCTCGGTGCTCACTGGTCAGTGATAATTGGCACACCTCGCTTCCTCTCCCCACACCCAGTTTCCTTATCCAGAAAAAGGGGAAAAAAATAGTGTCCACCTCACAAGGTTGGGAGAAAGCTTATGCATGCCAAAGACCTTTCTAGTGTTTTTTTTTTCTTTTTTCCTTTCAGTTTGTCTTCTCATGGTAGCCCACTTCCCCCTTGTGGATAGAATTGAAATCACATACTAAAATCAATATAAAATCTAGGAACCAGAGGTTTATCTCAGCATTGTTTTGTTTTGTTTTGTTTTGAACCAAAAAATTGAAAATAAAACAGGCCTCCAAATAGGAGCTTGGCTAAATATATTATGGTATATACCCACACAAGGGAATATTATTAAGCCATTTGGATATAATGAAATAGATGTCTATGGTGTACTGCTAAGTAATACCCTAGTTATAAGCATGTAAACTGTGCTCCATTTTTGTAGACATCTAATGATAATAGTGTTTATGTTGGGAGTGTTTATGTTGAAATTCAGTTGCTTTTCACTTTCTTCTTTATAGTTGTGTCTTTGACTTTTTAACAATGAGCGAGTATTGTTGCTATTAGAAAGTTTTCATTTATTACAGGGAACCTATCCGTAGAGCCAAACTCCCATTAGTTACCTGTTGTGACAGCCGATCCGAGTCAGGGAGTACCCGACTCGTGAGCTTTATAAGCATCGCCTGCTCCAGTATGACGCATGCGCACACGTAGGAAACTAATGTTGAAGTCAACCCGAGATGCATAGGACTCGCTGAGAGGCTGCCTGCCCCCACAGCAGAAAAAACTGACTACTTTTCTGCTCCTGGGACCTGCTGCCTTCCGAGAGCCCTGGGCAGAAGAAGGTGGGAATAGCAAGGCAAGGAGAACAAAGGATCTCTGGCTGGAGTTCTGGGAGCATCTCAGAAGTGGACCGGTGGGAGCTGTGTACCTCCTGTTTTTGGCCAGGTCAATCAGAAGTCTTGAATCTGACCCAGGATTTGTTCCCAGGATTTTTTGTTGTTGTTATTAATCTGTTAGATTATGTGAGCTCTCTGGTCCCATCCAGATCCAACATTCTGTGATTCTGTTTCCATGGTGCTGTGATTTTAAGATTCTAATCCCTTGGAGGTTTAGTGTCAAGGCACTGACAGGCAGCCTGACTCTCTTCTCTGGGTCTCCAGTGTCTGGGCAGGGCTGGCTGCCCAGTGACCTCTTCTTACAGAAGGTAAAACAGCTCATCTGTTGGAGAACCACTCCTACCGGGAAGACAACCACGAAAACCACCTCTGTGCTCCATAAAACAGGCAAGTTCCAGTGAGGAGAGGGGACATGGAAAAAGCACCCTGGGCTTATGCTGATGAGGTGGTCAGAGTGGGGCCTTCAGCAGCTTCAGGACCAGGGCTGGTCAAACACACGATTGGAAGGTGGGAACTGTCCGCCCCACCACTGGACTTCCAGAGAAGGAAGTGGGGCTGGAGACTGGGCAAAAAGAACCCTTGAACAATGAGATTTGGGAGCTTTTGGGTTGATGAACACATCGGAGTGCCGGAGAGGGACACACCTGGGCGGCGCACACGAGCTCCACACACAACTGCCCCCCTTTACCCTGCCCTGTGCATCTCTTTCATTGGGCTCGTCCTGAATTGTATCCTTTACAATAAAACAGTAACCCAAGCAAAGTGTTTTTCTGAGTCCTTCCTTCAGAGAGTCATCAGAATAATGTGGATTGAAGAGACTTTCACACATTTGCTGTCTCTTCCTGCTGCTGTTCATGAAAAGGGATATTAGACATTTGTTTATTTTTAGATAGGTATTACACATACTTCAACAAACATGTAATGCTTGAAAAATAATACATATTTATGTGGTCTGCCAATCTAGTTCAGTGGCCACTGTTTTCAACCCCACATTGGTATCGTTGGGGGAAACAAAAAAAGCATTTTATTAAAATCCTTGCCTGTTTCTTGCCAGACTTGTCAGTTTCAGTTTCCACCACGCCCAATCCCAAGTTCTTGATCACATATTGTGCAGTGTGCTCTGTTTTCATCATTCGCCTCCCTAATCCAGGTATGGATGTGTCTTTAAAGTAGTCTTTTTCACGTGATGTCTGGGTCATACTGTCATTGGTAGAGTAATTGTTTTCATTAAAAAAAATTTAGAACTCTTAGAAAAAATATTCACTAGGTTAAAAATGAAACTAGCACCATATTGCTACAAAACACAACAGTTAATCCACAGACAAAGCCAAAGACTGACAGTTAATGCTTAAGATTGCAATACACTTAAATTATACAGTTTAACCCATGACTCTGGAGTGATGCAGCGGTAGAGAATCCATTGTTGCAAACTGCAAATCATGGCTGCCCACATCTGCAGCCAGGGGAAAAATAATAATAGCGACTAGGAAAGGCACAACATATATGCTTTATCCACTTGACAGTAACAATTAAGCTGGTGGTGAAGCAGGATTTGAACCCAGATCTCCAATCTTCAGATCCAGGGCTCTTGCAGGTCTGAGGGATCAGTATTACCCAGGAATGTGGCCTTCAACCAGTCAACCTGGAAGTGCCTGGTCAGCACTGGTGAGATCATCTGCTGGTGGGCACCCGCCCCTCCCTACAGGCAGGTGACCTTGCCTGACATCATCTAGTCTTCCTCTTCCTTTCTGTCTGCTGAGCTGGGATGCTGTCCAAATCAGGATCATTAAATAAAGCCAGTTATGTCACATTTACTCAGTTGGATTTTGTTTTTCAACAATTTTGTATCCAGTCTCCTCTTCCCTGTTCCAATATTCTTTTTTCATCAGTCAGGCCCTGCACCCTAGCACTGGAGTGGTAATTTGCCCCGGGAGGGTTCCCCATTGTGCTTAGGAGCACAGCAGAATGTGTACGCCCCCTCCCGGCCCCGGGACCTCTGCCATCACTTTTGCCCCTCTCCCACACTGCAGTCCTCCAGCAGAGGGCTGTACCATTCGTGTCTCCTGCTACCAAGTTGGCTCTCACTCTGGTGACCCAATGAATGAGCGATGTCCACCATGTACTGTCCTCAGTAGCCCTACTCAACATGTGTAGACTCATGCATATGGCTGCTGATATGGAGTCAATACATCTGATACTTGGTCTTCCTCTTTTCCTGCTGCCTCTGTCTTTCCCGGCATTATAGTCTCTGGATGAAACAGCCCTGTACCATTCACCAGCACTTTTAAGTAGAATGCCCTTTGAAAGGATAGCGCCATTCCATATTCCTGTTTCACCTGTTAGGCTTCTTCCATAAAGTGCTGTACCACAGCAACTTCTTCCCCAATCTGTCTGTCAAATTTCTCTGGGAAAGTTTGCAGCTTACTTTCCTCTTCCTCTTCCAGTCCTTTTCATTGTCTTCTGCTCTGAATAAACCCAGTTCCTCTGCTTGTGTGGAACTGATGCGTGGCAGCTCCCACTCAGACGTAGTACCTGGGAGCAGCCATGATGCCTTCTGAACAAAGCCGCTGAGGATGCAAAGTGGGCCAAACCCTGCACCAAGCAGTTCAGGCCCCAGAGCCCCATGCTTTGCTGGCCCAGTCATGGAGCGGGAGAGTTCCTCATTGTGGATGTGACAGGTGTCCCGGGTTAAACTGGGATGGGCGTTTCGGGACCTGAGATAATGGAATGGGGAGTCAGAGGAGGGACTTACGGGTTGAGTCGTGAGGATGTCTGGGATTGGTGTTGGGTGGCTGTGCAGGGTTGGGGGAGGTCTGTGAGGGCCAGCGATGAGAGGTCTGGGGTCAGGGATGGGAGTAGTGCTGAGTACACACAGGGACCAGTATAGGGAGGGCACGTGATCTGTAGATCAGGGGCAGTGGGCTTGCGTGCTGATGGTGTATCCATGCGGCCAGCCAGTGATTTGTGGACCTGTGGGGCCAATGTTCTTGGAGTTAGGAATCAATGTAGCTTTTCACCCTGAAATCTAACTTCATCATCTTTTTTTTTTTTTACTTTCCCCTTTCCGTGTCTCAGTCTCCCTCTCTGTCTGAGCCTCCTAGGTTGTCTTTTAGCGTCCCACTTCTGTTCCTGTGCCTCCCATTTGTGCCCTTCTGTTCCTATCTCTCTGTTTGTCCTTTGCCCTATTTGCCCCGCTTTCTCCTGGTGTCTGATTTCTCCACTTCGCATCCCTCTTTCTGTGCCTGTCTTCTTTTCCTTGTCTCTCAGTTACCCTTTTCCCTTAGTCGGCCTCTGCCACTTACTACTGCAGTAGGAATTTTCCCTAGAGTATGCCTTATTATGGTTTTTAGCATACAGTTCATTATTATTGTGTCTTCCCCGCCCCGCCACCCCAACTCTTCCAACACTTTGAGCCCTTTCCCACAGTGGAATCCTCCCCAAGGAGACTGTACTATTCCGCCTTTCCACCCCTTTTAGCAAGTAGAACCTCCCGCTATAGGCCTGTACCATTCACAAACATATAAAATAGAGTCGATGAGAATATTTTGCTATTCCAAAGTCTTCCTTCCTCTTTCACTAAACTCAGTCTTCTAAGAGAGGACCTAGCACTCAAAGTTCGCTTTTGTAAAGTCTCTCTACAATGCTTGCACTTTACTGGTTGGTACAATCCTCCTTCCCATCACCTTCTTCTCCCCTCCTGTCACCACCGGTGGTGCAGCCCAACCACAGGCTCTTAGTAAAAGGATTTCTGGGTGTACGGAACTGCAGGAACCCTCAACATGGCGGCCCCCATTCGCACACAGTACCTGGCGGCGGCCACATTGTCTCCTGAACAAAGCCTCAGAGGATGCGAAGTGGGCAGAAGCACCCAGCAGGGATCAGCGCAAGCTCAGAAGCCCCACGCTTTGCTCACCCGGACAGGAAGCGCAAGAGTTCTTTACTGTGGATGTGACAGCTGTCCTGGGTTAAGCTTTGACCTACGTTTCGGGACTTGATAACAGAGCCACAGGTCAGAGGGCTGATTCCTGCGGTGAGAGTGCCTTGGATTGGCAGTGGGAAGGGAGTGGTCCGTGGAGGTCAGTGATTGGAGGTTTAAGAAGTCGTGATGGAGAAGGAATGTGGGATTGGTTCTGGGTTCTTTTGGGGAGGCAGGGATGGTGTGAGCTATGAGAGTAGTAATTGGGGAGTGATGTACCAGTGACAGGGTTGTCTGTGGGGTCAGAAATGGCGCTTAGGGGGACACACTGGTGGGGATGACTGGGGTTGGCGATGGGTGCGGGGGCTGAGGTAGAAATGACTGGGGGGGGGGGGGGGGGGGGGGGGGGGGGGGGGGGGGGGGGGGGGGGGGGGGGGGGGGGGGGGGGCGGGGCGGCGCCCACGTGCTGGTCAGTGATGTGATGGGCATGGGGGATGTGATCGATAGGCCCGAGAATTCAGCGACTTGGAAGGAGCAGTCATTATAATGATGAGCCCCAATTTACTGGGAAAGGTTTTTACACACATTAAAACTTTCCCGGGCCATAGATAACTGTTGGATTTTTAAAGGTCAAACCCCCTCTGGAGCCATCATTGCGTCCTTAATCTGGCACTCCCTAAAGAAATGACTATTTTAAAACAACACCAAACAAAAACGATAGGATTATGAAAAATGTGATTTTAGTCCTACCTGTGTCTAAGCTTATTGAAATCATTTTACATTTCATTCAAGAAACATTTATTGAGCACCTGCTGGGCGCCCAGAGATTCGTATGATTACATTTTCGAATTGTTTCCTTCCAGATCTATCTTGATAAAGTCTCCCTGTCATGGGAGCACTCACTTCCTCTGAACCAGTTCAGTCCTGTCTGCATGACTCCTGGGACTGAGAAAAATTTACCAGGTATGTGCCTTCCTCCACTGAGACAAGAAACATTTAAACAGAAAACATCTCAAAATTAACATTTAGGTCCATGACTATTGATTAGCAGGAGAGTGTACTGAGCTGAGGGAAAGTATAATAGAGGATGGGAATTCAGGTGCTGGTTCTTTCTGAGGAATAAAGGAATACATTCCTTAGTTTTCCACTTGGTCGTTGCCATTCTAATTGTCCAGGAACTCCAGCTACAGTTAAATCTTTATGCAGATCTATCCATGTTTATTGCCTTATGACCGTTTACAAATATAATGGCTGGTTCACAGGGGAAAGGGTAAGGTGTTAGTAAATCAACATGTAACATCTTTACATCCATACAATTAAAAAGTCCTGTGTGGGTTCTGTGTGGCCATCATATGTTCACAAGAAGTCTTCCTTTGCATGTGCCTGCTGACCTGTAAGGGCCAAACCGCCTTCTCCACGGGTCGGCCTGTCATCCACCCAACGTCTGGTGGTCGTGGTTTCTAGGCTGGTGAATGTGGGAGCTGCAGCTTGGGTCTGATCCACGAAAACATCCTTCTGATCACTGGTTTTGCTTTTTCAGGCATCTGTCTTTTGAGAAGACAGCAGAAAATGATGAAGTCCCAGGTGAGTTGCTTCTATTTTTAATTTTTAAGATGGCCTCCTAGGTTTTCCATACACTCAAATGGAAAAGTAAAAAGAGCTAAAATTTGGATTAGGGAAAAGGTACAGTAGCCAAAATAAAGATCAAGACCTAGAAAGAGTTGCTAGGTGTACCATGAAAATAACCTGGCCCAAGTCATTTAAAAAAATTGTTGCACCAATTTTTCTGATCTTTCTTGCAGACATCAGTTGCATGATGTGCAATCCTCTAAAGAGAGGGCAGATAAATTTCCCATGGGAAGAGATCATTTCTAGCCGTATACAGCTAAAACGTCCTCTTACAGGTCTTTGTTTAGGTGATGGAATGCAGTGTTCTCACCAACATTCATTCCTGTGGTAAATGTGATAGTAGATTTCTTGTAGCTGTACCATAAAATGATCTCTTCTAGAGGGAAGGGATCAGTGTCAGACCCAAACTCCTTGAACTTTATTGTTTTGAGCTAGGGACGTCAAACTATTGCCTGTGGGCCAAACCCACCGTTTTATAAGCAATGTTTTATTGGCAGCACAGCCCTGCCTTTTGTTTGTGTATTATCCGGGTCTGTTTTCACGCTACAGTGGCCGGGTTGGGTCAGTACAACAGGGACCTCATGACCTGCAATGATGAAAACATATACTTTACTGAAAAGGTGTGTCGACCTCTGCTTTAGAGGACCAGACTGATTGCAGAGGCTTCCTGTTGTCTGCTTCATCCACTGGTAAAATTTAGATAACATAGGATGGGTACATTTTGGACAGTCTTCCAAAAAATATATTTCTCTAAAAAAGCAGTTCTCAAGTTATAATTATCTGCCAAAAGTTTGGAGAGCCAGGGCCCCCATGCTTCTTGTCCTTTCCTGTGATTTTGTAGGGTTACTGTTCAACTCAAGGCCAGTTCCTTCCCTGCTATTCCATTTTTAACAGTCTGTATTACATTTTCTCCTTGTCAACATTTGCTATATACATGATACAAAAATTCTAAACTACATAAAAAGATAAAAATTAAAACCCAGAGACCTTTGACCTTTAAACTACCCTCCTCTGAGATAGCAGCTTTAATCATTTGTTTTTAACCTTCCAAAGCTTTTATGATATGCATATAAGTGCAAATGTGTATATGTGAAAGTATCAATATGTGAGTACACATATTCTTGCATTTTTCTTTCGGAAAAATGACATCATAGTAAACATTCTGTCTGCAACTTGATTTTTGACTCCATTGTCCAATATAAAGATTTTTGTGTACATTTTTTTTAAGATTAATTTTTTTTTTTATTTTTAGAGAGGGGAAGGAAGGGAGAAAGAGAGGGAGAGAAACATCAATGTGTGGTTGCCGCTCGAGCACCCCCCAAGTGGGGACCTGGCCCACAACCCAGGCATGTGCCCTGACTGGGAATCGAACCAGTGACCCTTTGGTTCGCAGCCCGCGGTCAATCCACTGAGCCACACCAGCCAGGGCGTGATTTTTGTGTACATTTTTAATAACTTCCCATGCCAGTACCTAGCACTCTCCTTTATTATTTGAGCAGATGTGTAATATTTCCTTGTGGCCTGGTTGACTGGGATTGTTTCCTCGTCTGTAAAATGGCGACTATAATCCTCACAGGGTTGCTGTGAGAACGAAGTGGGAAAAACAGCCGTGCTTAGAACTCTGTAACTGGGGACGGTTTGTTCTATATTTCCGTGTTAGCTGTTGCTATTATATCATCATTATCATTGTCAATCTTTCAATCAGCCTTTGTATTAGAAGTCCTTATGTATGTTTTATAGCAGAGTTTAATGACTGAGTTCTCTTGTGAAAATGTTTTTTCCCTTCTTGGCTGTCAGTAACTTTAGAGCCGTGTGTCCAACACAGAGCCATCAGCCACATGCAGCTAGCGAGCACTTGAAATTGGCTAGTCTGAACTGAAACGTGCTTTAAGTGTAAAGTACGTGCTGGATTTTGAAGATACAGTTTTAACTCACTAGTAATTTAAAGACTGATTACATGTTTAAAATCACATTTTGGATATATTGAGATAAATGTATGACCACTTACTGAGGACCACTTTTTGAACTTGGCTATTCTAATGTCTTGCTTTCATTTCCCCCATTTCTTCCATTCTCCCAGTCATCCGAGCTATAAAAATTATTTGTAGATGGCAAAAGTACAATTTCTCACTGATTGTGCCTGATATTTTTCTCAAAAGTAACAAGATTTATGCATAGTTAGTTAACTTAACCACTTAAATATCTATAATAAAACAAAACCAGAAATTTAGAATTATATTTACTTGTATAAATTTTTCTATCAGAATAGATTTCCTCTACATTCCATATTTATTATATTTTTCATGTTACTGTTCTTCAGATCAAAAGAATATAATTGACGCATAAAAATAGTTTTAACTTAAAATGAACTTTCTTTTATTCTCTATAATCTTAACTCATTCCTCTGTAGCAAACATTTCTTAGGTACCCAGTATGTGTCGTACTCACTGGCTAGCTGGGGAAATTCTCAGGAACGTTTAGGCATTGTTCTTTTCTGAGAGGAATGCGGGAGAACAATGGTGTTAACAATGTGGAAATCAACACTGACATATAGACCTGAGAACAAAGAACTATTATAGTAAGCGGGGAGAGCAGTGAGATTTATAAGGAAGTTGGAAATAGGATTAAAAGATTATTGAACTTTGGATCGTGAGGTAAGTAGGGTGAGGATGGGAAACAGCATTTTGCAAAACTAAAAAGAGCAGAGTGATTTTAGGAAGGCTGAGAATTGGAGGAAAACTAAAGTGGAGGGTGTTTCATGGAAAGTTTGACTAAGGATGATATTAAAGTCGTAAAACATAAAGATCTTGCTTATGTATCAAGGAGGCGGTGGTCAGGAACCCCAGCTACTGAATCAGGACACTTGCTTTTAAGTCCAAGTTGGAGTCAGCCATGTGTTCAGTGGGTAGCCTCTGGCAGGCAGTTGGTGGAGCACTGTAATCCTCAGCTTCCTCAAAAGTAAAATGGGGGCCCGGCTGGTGTAACTCAGTGGATTGAGCACGGACTGGGAACCAGACGGTCCCGGTTCGATTCCCAGTCGGGGCACATGCCTGGGTTGCGGGCCAGGCCCCCAATGAGGGCCATGTGAGAGGCAACCATACATTGCTCTTTCTCCCTCCCTTCTCCTCTCTCTGAAAATAAATAAAATCTTAAAAAAAAAAATTACTTAAAAAAAAAAGTAAAATGGGAACATTAATCGGGTTGTTATGAGGATAAACTAAATGCTTGGCGGCTTGACGATGTGAATATGGGACTTGGTGCAGGATGAGAGGAACTGCCAAGACTGAAATCAGACTGTTTGCATGTTCACGGGTGGGTCCAAATGAGGCTTTGTAAGCAGGGGGCTCTTGATATTTGAAACAATAGTTAATTTGTTTTCATTCTGAAAGCAATATTTGTTAACGATGGAATATTTAGGAGAAAACCTGAAAAATAGTTTAAAATTGTACAGTTCACTCAAGTTCTATTAGATGACAACTACTGTGAACATAATGATGACATAATTAAAATAGTCACTTTTCCCTCCAGAAACATCTTTTGGCTCCACACTTACCCAAATCCTTTATTTTAATGCCATGTCAGTAATTCGTTGTGGGCTTTTTTGTTCATGAATGTTTTCCGCACATTTCTTAAGTTTGTTCTTCGGTATTGCTATTTCAATGGATGTATTTCATTATATTACTAGCTATTGAGTCTGTATATATAGTAGAACTGTTAGATTTAGGAGAAGTTAGAGTATTTTTCTACAAAATGAGGAGATGTAGATTATGATCTTCAAGAACCTTGGCATTCTGTGATTCTCTAAATGTTATACTTAAAAAGGCTTTCTCTCCTCTGTAATTAATAAAAATTCATTTTGTTTTGTTTTTTTTGTGGTCTTGGGTATTTTTTACAGTTAAGATATTTGCTCCATCAGACCGTATTCTTTCTCTTTTCTACGACATAAGATGTGGTGTATCAGTTTGCAAGGGCTGCCGTAACAAAGTACAACAAACTGGGTAGATTCAACAACAGGAATTTATCCTCTCACAGCTCTGGAGACCAGAAGTCAAAATTGACCATGTCAGTAGGATTGGGTCCTTTGAAGGACCGCGAGGGAGGATCTTTCCAGGGCTCTCTCCTTGGATCATTGATGACCGTGTTCTCCCTGTGTCTCTTCCTATCATCTTCTCTCCATGTCTGTTCGTCTCTTCAAATTTCTTCTGTTGATATGGACATCAGTCACATTGTATTAGAGTCCACCCTAATGACCTCATATAAGGAATCGTGTCTGCAATGACCTATTTCCAAATAAGGTGAGATTCTGAGGCTCTGGGGGCTAGGGTTTCAACATAGGAGTTTCAGGGGACACAATTTAGCTCATATCACATGGATTCCACATTATTCTTTTCCAGTTGACTGTCCAGTTTTTTTCAGTACTATTCATTGAATAATCCATTTTCTTCCTGGTTATTTGAATGCTGCCCTTATCACATATTAAATTACCATTTGGATCAGGTAGGCATTTTGTGACTTACCTCTTCTGTTTTCCTGATCTGTCTGGCTCTTCTTGCTAATGAAAGGATTTTTCATCGTTTCTCCCAAATATCATGATACAAAAGCAGGTGTAGGTATAATATTGCATGCTGTAATAGAAATAAGAATGATCACTTCAGATTGAACAGGAATATCCTGTTACAGGGGTTAGTATCGTTCAAGGATGTGGCTGTGGATTTCACCCAGGAGGAGTGGCAGCAACTGGACCCTGCTCAAAGGACCCTGTACAGGGATGTGATGCTGGAGAACTACAGCCACCTGGTCTCCATGGGTAAGGACGGCTTCCCTGCATAACTCAGACTTGCACAGTCAAATACCTTTCCCTTTCAGCGGCCGTGGTTAAGTGGTTCCTGATATCTATAATGACTTTTGTGATCTTCATACCTTCTCAAATGGAGATCATTACTCTGCTGAGGGCCAGCTGGACTACTTCATTACAGACTCAAACCGCACCTTTCTCCCTTCAGTGCTGTGCATCCCAGTTCCTCATTTCCATTTAATAGGGCATCCGGTTTCCAAACCAGACGTCATCTCCAAGCTGGAACAAGGAGAAGATCCATGGATCATAAAGAGAGACATATCAAATTGGCTTTTTCCAGGTAAAAATCAGGCAGATGGGAGACAAGGGAATTGAAATATCAGTTTGTTTGTTTTATTTTGTGTAATTGATTTTTGCCTGAAGCTTATGTTTCTGTTCTTATTGAAATCTCTTCTTTGCTCTTGTGCTGAGAATTTGGTAGGCATTCAACTAGTAATCAGTTACATAATTGTGAATCTTTATAGGGAAGCTATTTCTTGCTGATTCTCACTCTTTCATATATATGTGTGTGTATCTATGTGTGACATATGAAAAGCCTTTTATGAAAGGGCTTATTAGGCCATAGAAGGTACATAGGTTGTACTTTAGAAGATAAGACTTGCAGGTGCATGGCTTTACAAAATTAAATATCACATTATAGTTACAGTTTTTAAAAGTTAAGAGAAAATTAGAATCTAAAGAGATGCAACAATTTGAGAAGGCATTTTTCAGAGCATGCAGCGGTAGCTGCTTTGAAAGATGTGAAGTATTGATGATGCCGCAGTAGGAGGGCGAAGGCACGCTGTTGGAGTGTGGTGGTGTTTGTGGGGAGTGTGAGTTAGGGAACGTGACTCTTCTGGGTGAGCCTTGCTGGTTTTATTTGGTACGTGTAGTTCAAGGTTGGATTTTTGGTGTGAATCTGCTACTGAATCCATAACAGGATCTTGGGGTATTGTTGTTTTTTTTCTGTTGTTTGTGTTAGTTGTTAATTAGGAAGGTAGACTGAGGAGAGTTAAAGTATTTGGAGTACCAGGGAGACCTTGTTTCTTTGGATAGTAGTAGCAGGATAGTTGTGTGTGCGTGTGTGTGTGTGTATCAAATGATTTATAAAATAAATGAATTCAAAAGGTAAAAAGTATTTTCATTCAGAAAGTGGGGGAATTGGGAAGATTCTAGAATAATAATGCAAGGCTAGAGTGATAATATCCCAGATACTTTTCTATCTCCTTGAAGTCTAGCTTTTCCGTGACTGTATCTCTCTGACATCCCCATCTCTCCATTCACCTGATCATCTCTATGTTGTGCAGTCTTACAAGACAGCCTGTCTCCGTCCCTGTTTTCTGAGTTCACCAACTGCATTGCATCAATTATTTGTTTCACCCCTCTCTGCTCTGTGAAGTGTTCTTCATGATTGTTTTATTTATCTTTCTTTTCTTTAGACAGGAAGCATAACCTTGACAACCCCCAGTCATGTATTTTGGGGCCTTTCTCCTTCCATAATAAGACACTGAAAGGTGTCACAAAGGATGGTTCTTTGTACTCCATTTTAAAAGTATGTCCAGGTGATGGCCAATTGCAGAGATGTCCAGAAAACCAAGACAGACTTTTCCGTCAATTTACAGTTATCAGTAATAAGACAGTGACCATGGAGTCAGGCCATACATATAGTGCGCTGGGGAAAATGTTTGAAGAGTTCATAGAGCCAGATACTTCGAGACAAAGACCCCGTAACTATGAGGCATTTAAAACGTACTTGAAATCTAACATTGACCTACCTAGTTGTGATAAGACTAGTTCAAGAAAAACCCCTGATGAAGGTTTTGGAGGTGGAAAATCATTTAGCCATGATGTGCCCTGTTCTAATCTTGAGAAAATTCAAAATGGAGTAATACCCTGTGATGATAATCAGTGTGGAAACATTTTCAGCGATAAACAATCCCTTATTCATTATAAGAATACTGCAACTAAAGAGAAGACCTGTATATGTATTACATGTGGAAAAGGCTTTGCTAAGAAGTTACAGCTTGTTGTACATCAACGAATTCATAGTGGGGAGAAACCTTATGACTGCAGTGCATGTGGGAAAGCCTTCAGTGAGAAGTTTCACCTCATTGTACATCAGAGAACTCATACTGGGGAGAAGCCTTATGAATGTTCTGAATGTGGAAAAGCCTTCTCTCAAAAATCATCCCTCATTATACATCGGAGAGTTCACACTGGGGAGAAACCATATGTGTGCACTGACTGCGGGAAAGCCTTCTCCCAGAAATCACCCCTCATTATACATCAGAGGATCCACACTGGGGAGAAACCTTATGAATGCAGAGAGTGCGGGAAGGCCTTCTCCCAGAAGTCACAACTGATTATCCATCACAGGACTCACACTGGGGAGAAACCCTACGAGTGTGCTGAGTGCGGGAAAGCCTTCTGTGAGAAGTCCCACCTCATCATACACAGCAGAATCCACACTGGAGAGAAGCCCTACAAGTGTGCTCAGTGCGCAGAGGCCTTCAGCAGGAAGACAGAACTCATCACGCATCAGTTAGTTCACACTGGGGAGAAACCTTTCACGTGTCCCGAGTGTGGGAAGGCCTTCTCCCGCAAGTCACAGCTCATCATACATCAGAGAACACACACTGGAGAGAAACCCTACAGGTGCGGTGAGTGTGGAAAGGCCTTCTGTCAGAAGTCACATCTCATTGGACATCAGAGAATTCACACAGGGGAAAAGCCTTATGTGTGCACTGAGTGTGGGAAAGCCTTCTCTCAGAAGTCCCACCTGCCAGGACATCAGCGCATCCATACGGGAGAGAAGCCTTACATATGTGCTGAGTGTGGGAAGGCCTTTTCCCAGAAGTCAGACCTTGTTTTACATCAGAGAATTCACACTGGGGAAAGACCCTACGGGTGTGCTGTGTGTGGGAAAGCCTTCATCCAGAAGTCCCAGCTCACCGTGCACCAGAGAATTCACAACAGTGGAAAAACCGTAATGAACTGAGCGCAGAAAAGCCTTCAGGATTATCTCAAGCCTTAATAAATACTAGAATCCTGAGTAATTTGATAAGTTTGTGAAAGACATACTATCTGTAAAATTTTACAAGAGAGTTTATGTCTATAGTGTGATGATACCTAATTCTTCCAGCAAAGATGATGGAAAATTAAATTGACATGGTATGTAAAGCTTTTTAGCCTATGATTTGAATGGTCAGTAGAACAAATTATGTATACAGAATGTTATCAAGTTACATATTTATTATACCATGTAACAATAACCAGACATTGTGAAATTGCTAATATTAGGTTATCATAATTTTAGTCATACAGCCATACCCTATAAAGGACATGAAGAAAGCTTGAGTAAAAAAAGAAAAAATCAATTCCTAGAAATTGCATTATAGGGAGGAACTTCACTTGACCCCTAAAGATACATGTAAAATTCTTATATAAAGATGGAAAGGTAAGCTAACCAAATTTAATAAAGGTGCTATTTATGTGTTTTCTTATCTCAAACATATAAGATGGCCTGTAACTCTGGAAGTTACCTGAACCTTGATATTGATGCTTCTAAACCATGCCTCACTTTTCCTCTCCTTCACTGGGGATTTTGAATGCTGGAAAGCATTGGGTACAGAACCAAACAGTCTTGGGTTTAAATCCTGGCTCAACAGTTCAGATAGTGTGACTTCAGGCAAGCCTGCTTCACCCACCTGAATATTTTTTCTTATTGGTAAATAAAGTACAATGTAGAACACAGTTTTAGTTAGTATCAGTTCTTTTTAGTCTGTACTCTCTACCCTGCTGCCACAGAATGCTAAGACTAATGTTTACATTTGAACTTGCTTTGTATTCCTGACACCCTCGTTTTGCTATCTCGTTGCTGTGACTGGTTCATTTAACTGGCTTTGGTCCTGGTGGCCTTGATTGCCGGTATGGTAAAGGGACATTTTATTGTACTTACTGTAATGTTTTACTGCACTTATTTATATAAACTGTGGTGATTGCACATAGAGACACTCGTCTGATGTCTCTTCAGTTCCTTTCTGACTCCTGCCCTGCAGCCCCAGCTGTTTTCCGTAAGAACCAAGGGCACTTACAGAGGAGAACTCTCGGGGTGAGAAACCATGGCTGCCAGAGATTTGAGAATTTGGCATCTCCAACATATTTCCCACCCTCCTTCCTGTGCTTTTACCTGTTTGTCCATGAGCAGCCATGGATGAGGACCCACACTGGAGGTGCCCCGCCACGGAGCGTACCTGGCAAGGAAGGATGAGGGTGTCGGTGGTGATGAACACAGTGTACCCATGCTCACCTAATTCCCGTCAAATCCTTCATACGTCCTGCTCCCCGGTCCCCTTCTTGCATGGCTGAACGTCGGTTGTGGAAAGACAGGGCGCCTCCCAGTGAGAACCCCTGCAGGGGAGAGGGCACACCTCACCAAGACATGCGGGCCTGTGCAGGCCAGTCCTGGTCTCACTGTGAACAGTGAGCTGAGGACACTGCCATCAGGGATCGTTGACCATTCAGACCTGGGGAAAAAGGCCTAGGGAGACATTTCATGGGGTGAGCCACTCAGAGGGTTCCTCATGGAAGATGTCCCAGCCGGCCCCTGTGGGGGCCTGAGAAGGACAAGGGACCCTATTGGGGACACACAGAGTTAATGAAGAGGGACTTAGGTAGAGTAGCAAACTCACGGCTCCTCCCGCACAGGCCTCCCTCCCTTTGGTCTTGTCGCCATCAGCCCCCAGGCAAAGCTCGCTGATCTGATGATGGGTTTCTATAAAAATCCCACTTCAGAATTAGCATCTACAGGTTTAACACTTCACTTTCCTTCAGCATTTTGCTCCAGGAGCTACCCAGTGCAGGGGGGCAAGAAAAAGGAACAATAGACCTAAGGATTGGAAAGGAAAAAGCAAAATGAACATTATTTGCAAATGATACAATTGTGTATAAAGAAAAAAACAGTGATTAAATATTAGAACTAAAGGAGTTTAGTTGCTTTATGCAATTTTAATATCAAATAAACTAATTCAACAAACCAGCAACAGTGAATCTTTAAAGATACCATTTACATTAGCATAAAAAATATAAAACACCGAAAATTAATCTCTAAGTATAGGACCTCTACATAGAAAAAACAACCGAATGCAGTCTGAGATCCTGGAGAGGATCTTGGAACAGAAAAGGAACTTTTAAAAAACAGTGGGAAACTGATGAAATTCAAATGTGAATTTCCTATTAGTTAGTCATATTGTACCAATGTTAATCTCCTCGTTCTCGTAATTACGCTATGTTTACATAAGGTGTTAATGCGAGGGGAAGCTGGGTAAGGGATACCAGGACACTATTACATTTGCAACTTTTCTACAAGTCTAAAATATGTTCTTTTTAAAAAAGGGATCCTTTTTTTTTCTTATGATATTAGTGAATAAAAAATTTTACCCACTATCTGGCAAAGAGCACAAGTTGTGTAGTCAGATGTAGCTTGAAATCCTAGCTCTGATGACAGACACAGGTCACTTCAAAGCTCTGAGCCTCCATCTTCTTCATCGGTGAAGGGAGATGACGGAGCCTTAATCGTGAAACTGTTGGGAGCAGTGGATGGGACTGTCAAGGGCCGGGCGCCACAGCCGCATGGAGGAGGCAAGCAGCAGGCGGCTCTTCCCACCGGGGACATCAGTTCCCTACACAGCAGAGTTGCCCTGGCGCCCTGTGGAGATCACGGTCCGGGGAGGAAAACGGCGAGGCCGTTTTAACATGACGCAGTTGCTTCCTCACGGCACTTACCGATCTGCCTTGCCCGACCCACAATAAAGCACTTGTGACTCTTTGAGCTGACGAGGAAAAAAAGAAGTAGTACAGTTCTGCAGTGAACATCCTTATCTACGTTCGTTTTACACACTTTCGGCACAGAATGCATTCCTGGAAGCGAGACTGCTGGCAAAGGAGTATGCCCATTTTACACTGGAGTAGCTACGAACGAATTGTTCATGTGTGCACAGCATGTTGAACGGCCTCTGACATACACAGAATCAGTGAGTGGCTGTCATGAGGAGACAGGTTATGGTTAAAAACAATGCTTTCTTGCCCTGACTGGTGTGGCTCAGTGTACTGAGCACGGGCCGCGAACCAAGGGGTCGCCAGTTCCCTGTCGGGACACATGCCTGGGTTGCGGGCCAGGTCCCCAGTTGGGGGCACCTGAGAGGCAACCACACATTGATGTTTCTCTCCTCCGCTTTCTCCCTCCCTATCTCTAAAAAGAAATAAAATCTTTTTAAAAAAACAGTGCTTTTTCATGATTAAAAGTAACCCATACCGGATCAGACTGCCTGGGTTGGAGTAGCAAATTTTTAAAAATAGGTTTAGCTGTCAGGATGCTACAGAGGGCATTACAACGCTGGATCTGAGATTAGAGAAGCTGACATCTAAGGACTCTCTGAAATTCGGCTTTAGGAAGGCCTCAAGTGTGGCTCATGTGGCTCCAGGCCCTTCCAAACACGACATGTTCTCTGCGTGAGTCTCAGGGAGCACCAACGACTCTGCGGAGCCAGCCTTTGGCTCCTCTCCCAAAGCAGCCCGGCCGGCCCCATCTTCCAGAGTTTCTACTGCGTCTTAACCTCTGGGCTCTGCTTGCCTTTTACCTCAAAGGCAGGTAGGTTGTATGTACGAGGTGCCCTCTGTGAAGTGGCCCGGATGCTGATGTAACGCTCCACTGGCTGTCCCAGGAGATAAATGAGGTCTTTACAATAAACAAAAAGATGCTCACTTGCATCTGAAGGGGGACAGCAGCAGGTGAGAAGAGCAGGCACTGGCAAAGCTCGACCTCAGCTGGAGGGGGCCGGTGGCAGGTGTGGGGACGCCGGGTGGGCGGGAGAGCTGGGGAGGCCTCAGCACAGAAGTGGGTGAAACCAGGGGATGGGCGAGTTCACCAGAGACGGGGAGAAGAAACGGGACTCGAGGGGGAAACAGAGAGGGAATAGTCAAGGAGATAAGGAAACCAGGAGAGCGTGTTGTCAAGAGAGTGGTGCTAAGGAGGAGCTTCTAGCAGCAAGAAGTGATCAGCCACATCAAACACAGCAAGAAAGTTCTGATGATACAAGAGCTGAAAACAATGGCTCAGTGTGAGCCATGCCACAGTCACTGTGTCCCTAGGCTGATGTCACACAGCAGTGGCCAGAGGTCAGCCTCATCAATCTAAGCAGCTGGCTCACACGCAAACCTTCTCTCGGGTGCTCAGCCATAGAAATTCTCATGTCTCCCCATTTCCCCTTCAAAGTTTAAACCATTTTTTTATGGAGCCCCAGCTGACTGCAATTATGGAAACACCGTGGATGTTTTTCCATGTTTTTCACTCAGAGCCCTTTCTATTTGCTACCATCACCTCAGAGTCAAGCCCAGGCCAGTGAAGTGGGAAGTCCCGGTACCCACAGGGAAACGGAATCTCACCGTGGGGTTTACTTCTCAGGGTTTGGGACAGTCTTTTCCCTTCCACCTCTAGGTAAGGCCAGCGCCCCTCTCGGCATCGTGAGGTAATGTTGTAACAGGGACGGTGCCCCTGCCTTTGCCCCTTTGCCCCTTTTCCCAGCTTTGGTCCTGGCGTGACTGTGCACTAACTGCTGAGTATCTGCTGTGTGCAAAGGGTTTGATGGCTCTGTGTTAGCACTCGGCTGTGTACAAGGAATGGGGGTGCGATCCTGCACCAAGTCCCCGGTGAAGTGGGACGGCCCGGGGTCCTGAACAGAGGGAAAGTGAGGTCAGAAAAGGACCGCTCTGCTCTGATGCGGGAGGCAAGGATGGTGTGGGCAGCAGCAACAGGAGTAACGAGGGAGGAAGCAGTTGCCTAATGGTCTCCATTGGTTCCCGGTGTGAATTCTTAACCTAGGTCCACAGGGCCCTTGGGTTCTGTGGATAGAATTCAGGCGGTTAATGGAATTGAGTGGGAAAAAAATTCATTTTTATTTTCTCTTTTAGTTGTAAATATTATTTATTTAAAAACACTTATATAATGCTTACTATATTTCAGTCACTGTTCTATATCCTTTAAAATATAGTCTTTAATATTCCTAATGAGTCTATGAGGCAGGTAACTACTGCTGTCTCTTTTTCACGTAAGACAGAAATATATCAATCCTGGCCGGGTAGCTCGGTTGGTTAGAACATTACTCCCCCCACCGCCATATGCCAAGGTTGTGGGTTCGAGTCCCACTCAGTGCACACATAAGCATCAACCAATGGATGCGTAAATAAGTGGAACAACAAATCGATGTTTCTCTTTCTCAAATCAATAAATTAAAAAATTAAAAAAAGAAGACAGAAACATGTTAGCAATCTATGGCTGCACAGCAAATTATCCAAACACCAGCTGTAGGCGATACACATTTATTACCCCACAGTCTGGGGGCTCAGGAATCCGGGCATGGCTCCCCCAGGCCCTCTGGCTCACAGCTTCTCACAGGGCCGCCATCAAGGTGTCAGCCAGTTTCAAAAACTCATCTGAAGACTTGATTGGAAAGGGTCTGCTTCTAAGTTCACATACGTGGCTGGTGGAGTCAGTCCCTCAAGGGCAGTTGGGCTGTGGGCCTCCATTCCTTGCTGGCTGTTGGCAGGTTGCCACCCTCAGTTACTTGCCTCCTGGGCCTCTTCAACATGTCAACTTGCTTTATCAAAGCCAGAAAAAGAGTTTTCCAGCAAGATAAAAGTCACCCAATTTTGGAAGCAAGTTACTCCAAAGGAAGGGATTATATAAGAGTGAAGAGCAGGAGGGAGTGATCACGGAGGGCCCTCTTGCAGCCTGCCTGCCTACCACAAGAACAGAGGCCCAGAGGGGTTAGTACTTACACAGGGTCACACGATTAGTGGCAGTGGCAGCATTCCGAAGTGAGCGACGTGGCTCCAGACTCTATGTCCCCCTGCACTATGCTGCTTCCTGTGACGGGAATTAGATGCACCAGGACACGCAGAGAATTTTCCGTAGGTTCACACTAGGAACTGTGGGTAAAAGCTTCTCTAGGGCCACAGCGGGGACTGTGGATGAGAGAATGAACTGGATACTAACCCTGTATCAGATACATAATTTGCAAATATCTTCTCCCATTCGGTTGGTTACCTTTTCATTTTGTTAATGGTTTCCTATGCTGTGCAGAAGCCTTTTAGTTTGATGTAATCCCACGTGTTCATTTTTCCTTTGTTGCCTTTTGCATAGGTGTCAAATCCAAAAAAATCATGGCCAAGTCCAATGTTAAGGAACTCACCACCTATGTTTTCTTCTAGGAGTTTTATGGTTTCAGGTCTAACATTCAACTCTTTAATCCATTTGGAACTCATTTTTGTGTGTGGTGTAAGATAGTGGTCCAGTTTTGTTTTTATTTTGGGGCTCTCACCTCTGTTCCATTGATCTACGTGTCTGTTTTTATGTCAATACCATACTGTGTTGATGGTATCGTAATATAGTTCATAATATAGTTTGAAATCAGGGACGATACCTGCAGCTTTGTTCCCTCTCCAGATTGCTTTGGCTAGTCTAAGTTTTTTATGGTTCCATACGTGGGGAAATGAGGCTCCTCGAGGAGGTGATCAGCCAGCCAGTAAATGGAAGAGCCAGGGCTGGAGCCCACCACGCTGAGGCAGAGCTCTCAGCGCCTCCCATTCGGGCCTCTGGGAGAAGCAGAAAAGGCTGGCTGAGCAAGACCTAAACCCCTGGCTGTGCCCTCCCTCCCGGGGCCTCTCTGCAGGTCCCCTGAAAAGTTGGCCTAAACTCAGTGGCAGAGGGAGGGCAATGAACAGAGAGGTGAAGAAGGGACAGAGATGCAAAAGTGGATAAGGGGGAGGAAAGGGAGCATAAGGGGAACAGGGAACACAGAAGGGAGAGCTGGGAGGGCAGGAGGGGGCCGTGCAAGGGGCCAGACCTCGAGTAAACGGCACTGCTCAGGCAAAGCCTGGGGCTTGTGTGGGCCCTGACCTGCCCCGACTGCAGCGTGTCCTGCCAGAAGAGTCACAGAGAGCTGTGCGAAGTTCCCATTGGTTTATCAGCTCAAGATTTTGTCAAGATATTAAAAAACCATGTTTGGTTAACAAAAAGCCATTGCTCTGTCTTCAATGTTTAACGTCATCCAGGTCATCCATAACTGCATCCCTGACTGTGACGGGACCTGAGCCAAGCCTCAGGGACACGCCTGAATCTCCTAAAACGTCCCCAAAACTTCTTTTGCCTTAACATCAGGACGTGCCAGCACTCTGGAGGAAACATCGCTGATAAGTCCCCTCCCCCAACTCCGTGGTCCTGGCACCCCGTTAGGATAGTGAATTCTCCTGCCCTGGGACCTGCAGGAGTCGGTTTCGAACGTCAGCTGCCTCAGCAGCCGTCTCGTTGTGGGTCCTGCTCAGCCACTGCGGAGACTCGAGTCCCAGAGCTGTAGAACGTAAGCTGGAACACAGCTCACACGACGCGACGTCTCGCCTTCGCTTCAAGACAGAAAGGCCTCTTTTCCTGGTCAGGGTGCATTCTGTCCCTTTTGCAGTGTTTGTTTAGAAATGAACGCGTGTGCACTGTCACACAACGGAAACATGCCCCTATTCATCTGCTGCTGATAACAGAGGCTAAAATATTTTTTATGTGCTCCTGGTGAACTTCACTTTTTACAATACTGAAGTGCACCCCTGCCTATGTCTAGTTATTTTTGTTGTTGTTGCTGTTCTATAAAGTCCACTTTGACTAATTTAGCACAGCCACCCAAGCTTTCCTTTTGGGAGATTGTCTATAGCGCTTTCTTTCCAGCTTTCATTTCAACCTTCTGTTGTCTTTATATTTAGATTGTGTCTCATAGAAGGAATGTGTTGTTCAGTGTTTTACCTGGTCTAACAGTCTTTATCTTTTAATTAGAATAGTCTGTTTGCACACAGCTTCCAACTGTAGAGGGGTGTAGATGTACACATTTGTTACTTGTCCATGGTTTATTGTGAATTAGCTCTATCATCCTAGTTTTCTATTTCACTTACCTGTGTGTAGTTGCGCTCCATTTTTAAACATCAAACCACAGTATGGCACTGCGGAGAAAAGCTTTGGCTGCGGAGTCGGGCTGCATGGGAGCGTGTCCATGGGCTGTGACCCTAGGCGTGTTTCTAAATCCCTATAATCCCTTCATTTTCTTAACTGTAAAATGGGATGATAATGATAGCAATTATTGTAACTACCCGATAGGTTGCTATGAGAATTTGTTTTTTAAAAACCGCAGGCAAAAAAACACTTCATAGTAATGCTTATATAACATGCTACCTATTAATCTTACCTATTATTAAACATAAGCATAATTTCTAAAGCTAATACATCTCCATAGCTACCCTGACCAAAAAGAACAGAAGTTGCATCTGCTACCCCCACCATCTTCTGCATCAATGTTTGATCAACATTGTATCCCCATCTCTTTAGTCATCCTCTCGGATGCTGCAGCAACGCTGTGGACGCCCTGCCCCGTCTCTCCTTGGCCCATCCGGTCAGCAGTGATCGCAGGAGATTTTCTTCCCCAGCTGCTTCTCACATCAGGAGCCTGGCCTTCTCTTGCCCGCCACCCCCCCCCCCAGCTTTCTCCAGCACCAGGGGAGCTTGCTCAGCTGCTAGCAGGAGCACCCAGAAAGCCCAGAGACAATGAGCAGATTAAAAAAAAAAAAAAAGGCCCAGCATCTTGTCATCTGCTAGAGTGATTCTAAGGCATTTTTCTCACTCTCATGGAGAGTCCCTAGCGAGCTTGTCCCATTTCTCATTGATTCATTTTTTTCCCCAGCTTTTCTCCCACCTTTGTCTCACTCTCCTAGTTTCCTCGCTTCTGTTTCCTGGGATCATCTTCCAAATAAACACTGGCACCCAAGTCCTTCGCCAATGCGCTTTCTGCACCCACTGAGATTGTCATGTTCTTCCTCTGTGTCCTACGGTGTGGTGGTTGTCAACAGGTTATTTTTATATATTAATCAATCTTGCATTATGAAAATAAACTTAATATGCTTGAAATATAATATACCATTAAATAGGTAGATGGATAGAGAGAGAGAAGTTGATGCAGCTTGCTAACACGGTATCCCATAATTTTTGTTTCTTGCATTGTCCTCCTCAGGTTTGGGCATCAAAGTTATGCCGCCCTTGTAAAATGAAGTGGGGAGTGAATCATGTTTTCTGTTCTCTGGAAGGACAATTGGAAAATGCATATCAAAAGCTTTAAAATTAAGCAATAATCTTTGATCCTTTCTTAGGAATTTATTGCCAAGAAATTATCAGAAAACCAAACAGGGACATAGATGCAAAAATCTGTTACTTACCAAAAGAAAAAGTAGAACAAAGTAGGTCTTTTTCAGGAGGGGGCGATACAAAGCAAATGCACTGGAGGGAAAAAATGTCAAAAAGTTAAGGAAACTTCTGCCCAGCTGGTGTAGCTCAGTGGATTGAGTGCGGGCTGGGAACCAGAGGGTTCCGGTTCAATTCCCAGTCGGGGCACATGCCTGGGTTGCAGGCCAGGTCCCCAGTGGGGGCCATGTGAGAGGCAACCATACATTGCTCGTTCTCCCTCCCTTCTCCTCTCTCTAAAAATAAATAAATAAAATCTTTAAAAAAATAAAAAGTTAAGGAAGCTTCTATTAATTTTTATTAATTACTGATGGATATCAATGAGCTTTTTTCCCAATAATTGAAAACCAATAAATAAAAAACAGTAATTGGACAGAGATTTGACTCGGGGTGGTGAACACACAATACAGCGCACAGATGGTGTGTTGTAGAAGTGTGCACCTGAAATCTGTACAACGTTGTGCACCAGTGCCATCTCAATAAAGTCAATGAAAAGGAAAAAATAATAAAGGTTAAATTAAAAAAAAAAAATTAGAAAGAATAATTGTAATGATCACCAGAGGGCGGTGTGGCTCTTTTTGTCAATGGAACACCAGCCCATCACTCCAGAAGTTCACAATTTAGGAAATCCAGGTGTGTTCTGAGAGTCCTGGAATCCCAGCTGAGAGCTGTGAGGGACTTGGGGGCTTCCCTGGTTCTGGCTCCTCACACCCTTTCCATGCCTGACCTGCAGGCGTGTCCTTTAGAGCATCACGCGCTGTGGTTAACCCCAGCCCTCTAGAACACCCCCTACGGAAGCCGGGAGGCATTAGGGAACTGTGGAGACATTAGGGAACTGTGGACCTGAAGGTTCCTCTGTAAGTGAAACGCACCCCCAGTGACCCTAGTCGGCTCTGCTCTCTGGTGCCATACACTGCACGTCTACTCTCCCCTCCAGAACTTACTTTTTTTTTTTGCAGTGTCATAAAAAATGTAAATTCAAAATAGACACTTTGAATTGGTAAAAGTAAATAAATAAACTTTAACAAGCTATTTTTGAAGTTAATAACAGAGTACACCAACAACCATAGACCAGTTTCACAATTGCCTCAAACATGCACATTATAGCCCTGGCCTGGTAGCTCAGGTGGTTGGAGCATTTCCCCCATACACTGGGGTTGCGAGTTTGGTCCCCAGTCAGGGCACATACAGGAATCAACCAATGAATGTATAGATCGGTGGGACAATAAATTAATGTTTCTCTCTGTCTCTAAAAATCGATTTAAAGATGCACATTATGGAAATAACATGCATCATATTTTTAAAACCCACATAGTAACATTATCTTATTTCCCAGAGACTGTCCTGTCTTCTCAATATGTGGGGCAGGTGCCTCTGCTGGGTGTCACCAGCAATATGACTTAAGGTCTAAACTGACTGGTGTCTGTGACTAGTTCTGGTGCCTTTATGTTCTTTTATATTGTGTTTTTGTGTGAAAGAAAATCGAAGTTAAACTGTGCAGAGAGCGGTAACACAATGAAGTTCTTCAGCTATGCCCATCCCATTAGCCGGACACTGGGCTACGTGACCGCCCATTTCCCTAGGACAAACATGCTGACTTCTAGAAAACTGGCAAGGACTATCAGTGCCTTCAGAACTTACTTTAATTAAAATTAATAAAGTAAGGCCTAAAGGTATTGTTAGCCAAAAAATGAGTTTGTGTAAGTCGAAACTGCTGCTTTAGTTCTCAGTGACTGCCACCAGGGGTCCTTTCCTTTCTGCGCTTAGAGTCAGGCAGACAGAAACCAGACCATCAGGCAGCCCCCCCCTCCCCCATCCAGTCAGGCGTGGGGTGGACAGTTCAGTCCCCTCCTCTGCTCCCCGGGGAGAAGCTTGTAATCACGTGCTACAGGAGGGGTTGAGGCAAGAGGGTGTCACAGGTGTGCCAACCAGTTCCAGTACCCCTGGGGTACAGCTCCAGTACCTGTGCTCACACGGGGTACAGGAGCCTCCAAACTGATCTTAGGATTTCTCAGAAAAGGGCCTGGCCGGTGTGTTGTTGCACCGGTGTGTCCATGAAGGGGATGCAGGGTCTGGACCCTTTAGAGTTACTCTCTACCCGTAACAGAAAGTCTGCTGCCCATCAGTACACACCACGTTACGCCGGCCCCAGCGTTTACGTTCTGTATTTATACTCGACCGCTTTTTCAGATGCCATCTCCTAACACCTCCCCCTGCACGGCAGTCCTGTTCCTGGAAAGAGGTGTCTGTTCCCACTGTGTCCACTTCCGAAGCTCCGCCTCGTTCCTCAGCTCTCGGAGCGTGACCGTACAGCTCTCCTAGCACATCTTCCCACAGGACCTTCTCGGTCTCCTTGCTGTGCTTTTTCCTCTTCCCCTTTCACTTCTGCTTAGTGGTCTCCAAGTTCCTCATTTATACCTCACTCCTCTCTGTCTGCCTGGGTGACCCTGTCCACTTTTACGCCATAGCTACTACCATATGCAGATGACCCCCAAAACATAACTCCAGCCATGAGATGTCTCCCAAAGAAAAGACCCAGGTTTCCAACTGCATCCTGAAAGTGTCTCCCTGAATATCACAAGCACCCCAAGTTCAACATATCCAATACTGAATTCATTTCTCCTTCCAAAACCTGTTCTTCTCCCTGCATTCTCTGTCTGTGTGAATTGCACAACTACTCACCCACTGCCAAAGCTAGAACCCTGGAGGTTGATTTGATTCTTCTCTTTCCCCTTCTGTTCCTACATTCAAACTGTCTCTAGGACCCATGAATTCAGTGCAGTCCTATGACCTGAGTTCCTGTTTGATATGTACTCTGTAAAGAAAGACCCCAGACGTGCTTGTTCCAGCACTTTATTGTTAGTTGGTTGTGTACATCAATGAGATCAGATCAAAGTAAAAGCATCATTTCCACACTATGATATCCTGATATCTATGCTATCTTTTTATATATAATTTAACAGACCCCAGGATGCTCCTGATTTGGGTCAAAGAGCTTGAGTGGTCCAGAAATCTCTATATATAAATATAGGTCATAGCATCTAAAAGAACCATCATTGTTTTAAGTTAGTTTCAACATCTCTTACACTGTAAGTCTGTACCTTGGATTGCTTGCAGCACTGGTGGGAGGGAGTGAAGGGGGTACAGGTGATACCATGGAGTGAATCATAGCAGGAGCTGGGGCACAGGGACAGAGCTCCCTGGTGGGGGGCACACAAGGGGAGGGGGCTAGAGACCCTGAAAGCTGGCCGGGGAGCTCAGCCACCCTGCGTTTTCGAACATTGCTAAAGTGTCAAAACTACACGAGTCCAGAGCAGAATGACAGAGTGGCCCAGCTCCCTCGGCATTGCCAAGAAATGGCAGAGCCCTCCTCCAGATTGCACAGGGGCAGACTCTGGCACAGAGAAGGTCCTGGAAAATTCCACCCATTTCCCTCCCCTGCATGATCAGTTCCCTTCCAAATTAGAAAACTCGAGGGAATGGCACCTCCAAGAAAATCACTTTGAGCCAGTGTGCTGATGGCCTTTTGAGACGAGGAAGGGTGCCTTTGCTTGGTTTGACTGGAGGGGCACTGACAAAGGCCGCTCTGCCCCCAGCGTCTCCCTTGCCACCTTGAAGGCCAGCATTGGCAATCAGATTCTTTGGTTCTTCAAAGCTTCTCAGCATTCAGCAATACCATCTGTGTCTCTCCTCCCAGACAGCTTGAACCTCCAGCAAGTCTTTGGTTCTCACAACCCTCTGAAGTAGGAAGGGCAGGGGTCACAGTCCCCATCTGGAAGATGAGGGACTTGGAACTCATGGAATCAGGTCCCCTGGTGGAACTCACACAGCTGGCCAGTGGCAGAACCAAAACAGAACTCAGGTCTCCCCTCACATATCAGGCTTCAGAATCTATCCTCCAAAGTCCCTCCTGCTGCTGTTCTGAGAAGGGAAGAGTCCAGGGGAGGGGACACTGCCCTCACCCCTCCCCTGCCCCTCTTGGGAAGACCTCAGACGGCCCCATTGAGGACAGGATGAGCCCGCATGCGATAGATGATGACCGCAGTGGCCGGGCACAGCAGCAAGGAAGTCATAATGACAATGGTGGCCAGGATGATGAGGACAATGACCCAGATGTCCAGGATGTGCTTGGGGAGCTCAGCTTCCGCGGGGACCTGGCTGGCTGCGTCCATGCTGTTTCGCTCTGCAATAGACAGGAAAGAGGAAATCACTGCGCTGCGCCCTCTCCCTGCCTCCCTCGTCGGAAGGAAACCTGCTCCAGGAGTCGGAAGCTTGGGCCACGTACCAAGATCACAGCCGTGTGATCTTTAAGGTTGTTTGATCAATAACAACGATGGCCTCACTTCCTGAGGGTTTCCTAAGTGGCAGGTGTGGTGCTAGGCACTCACCTGTACTAACTCACTTCAACCACCAGGCCTAGAGGTAAGGACTATTGGTGGGGCTTTTCTGTTTCTTGGCTTTTATCTTCAGTTACTCTCATTTCAGAGATGAGGACTCGAAAGCCTGAAAAGATGCAGACGTAGTTAATTTGCCCAAGGAAGTGAAGCCAGGTAGGTGGGGCTCCAGAGCCTCCATGTCTGACTATTTAACTACCATATTACCAACTATTGCCTTTGCTGTAAAAGGGGAGACTCATTGCTTTCCGTCTGTACCGCTTCTCCCATTCTCCTGGTAACAGAATCCCTTCTCTTCTGTGAAGAGCCTGCCTACTCCGCGTCTTAGGGCACTCTGCTGAGCGCAGGGATGGATATGTCACTTAGGTCTGCCCATGACACGGCCTCGATTCGGGGACGGTGAGCAACCCCGGCTAGATGAACCAAAGTCCCCCCACGGCTTCTCTGCACAAACCATTGGGAAAGATGACTCTTTCTGCCGACAGGGTGTGAGTCCAGAAAGGACAGGCGAGGGGCTCCCTGGCCCATATGTGGAGAGCCTGTCACAGAGATCAAAGAGAATCGGAGCCTTGTTACTTCATTTGGGCACTTGGACACGGCCCAACCTGATGCCATCTGCAGACCAGGACATCCAGATGACAAGCTAATAATTTCTGACTTTGCTTAAGCAGGGCCAGTCTGTTTTTACTCACTTGCAGCTAAAGGAGTTCTGATGGAGGAAGTGTGTAAGCCAGTTGTTCCTAAACTTCTTCCTCGCACAGCACCTTAGTGTTCTAGTAATTTCTTGACAGCACTCCAGGCCAAAAGGAATACCTAGCAGTTCCATTTATTATGCAGTTAGTCCAAACAACTTAATAAGCGTTTGTATCCTAATTAGTAGCTTTCCAAAAAAATAGACACAAATTAGAAGAAAAAAATACACTTTTCATTCTAAACCAGTCACTGGCAAACGGGGTGTGTGCACCAACGGGCGCTGTACAACTTTTGAAACTTCCGGGGCAGATCGGACAACGCGCGCTCACTTCCTGTGCCACACGCGTTGTGCCCAGCACTTGCCAGATCGCGGCAACCACCAGAAACTCAGCTCCACAAATTATACCGTCGTAGAAAGGAATGTCGTAAGGTTAATGTTAAACAGTGAACTGTCTTGAGCCAGTAGTTTATACAGTTTCTGAGAGATGTCAAATATCACTATTCCCGTCAAAAATGTTAAAGACCTTGCTCTGGCCAGTGGGGCTCAGTTGGCTGGAGTGTCGTCCGCACACCAAAGGGCTGGGGGTTTGATTCAATCCCCAGCTGGAGTGCATTTGGGGAGCAACTGATGGGTGTTTCTCTCACACATCAATGTTTCTCTCTCCCTTTCTCTCTCAACGTCAATAAAAAAATATATTTTCAGCCTGGCTGGTGTAGCTCAGTGGATTGAGCGCGGGCTGGGAACCAAAGGGTCCCGGTTCGATTCCCAGTCAGGGCACATGCCTGGGTTGCAGGCCGGGTCCCCAGTGAGGGCCATGTGAGAGGCAACCACACATTGCTGTTTCTCTCCCTCTCTTTCTCCCTCCCTTCCCCTCTGTTTAAAAATAAATAAATAAAATCTTTTAAAAAAATATTTTTTCAATGTTAAGCATCTTGCAGCCCCCACACTCACTTTTCCAGTGAGTGCACTGAGGCTCCCCAGGGCTGTAGAACTGCAGACGTAATGCAGTCCTTGCCCAGAGCCTGGACCAACCGACCTCCTAACGTTCCTCCCGCAGCTAAGATCTCTCATCCTGTGATTCTAGGTCTGAGCAACATTCCCAGTGCTAGTCCTATTTCCTGCTTTTACCTGTCACTAACTTTTCCTTTCTTCTCCCTCTGGCTCCACGCCCACTGTCCCCACGCTAAGTAAGGTACTGATTACCATACTGATGGCACTGATCACCGAACTTTGGTACTGATTACCAGCGTGGAGTCCCCGAGACGTATATACAAGGATGTTCATTTCTGCTTTGTCCGTTACAGCCACTGACATAACAGAAGTGTCCATAAATAGTAAAAGTAGGGTATATTCAGATAATGGACTACCATATAGCAATTTCCATTCATTCATTTAACAAGTATGTAAAGCTTGTTACACAGCAAGCATTACTCCAGTGCATCACAAATATTAGCTTATTTAATAGTTATCCAAAAGAATGATGATCGGTGGTGAGCTCCAAAATATTGTAAGTGGAAAAAAATGAAGTGCAGGTGAATATAGATAGGATAATTCCCTTGGTTCGGATTTTGTAGAATCAAGTACATAAACAGGTGCTGGTATAAAAATGAAAAATCTTTTATGGGCAGACTCCCAAAACAGTGTTAACAGCAACTACCTTTGGAGTGTTAGACTAGGAGTGGAAGTTTTTGCTTTTCATTCTTCAGGTCTTTATACTGTTTGAGTTTTCTAAACATGTGCATGTATTTCTTTTTTAAGTTACCGTCCACATGTGAAAATGTACTGCTCCGGTTATTTTCTCTGGTGTTTACAGAACATCTGCTACCTGCTTACCCCGTCCTCTGATTCGTGGGGACGGGCCCAGGGTTCCTCTCCACTGGAAGCACGTAGATGAGGGGTCCCCGGGCCCTAAGAATTGATGCTGTCAAGGAAGCAACCCCATCTTCTTCCTTTTTTTCTAGATGTTTTGTTCTTTTTTAAATTGAGTTATAATTCGACCCGTAACATTATGTTACCTTCAAGTGTACGGCGTAATGACTTGTATCTGTAGGCTGCAACACGACCGCCCCAAGGAGCCCAGGTACCATCACGACCCACAGTTCCACCTACTTTTTCCTTGCGGTGGGAACTTTTCAGATCTACTCTCTTAGCAGCTTTCGAATGTGCACTACAGAACTCTGAACTGTAGTCACCAGGCAGCCCTTTCCATCCACGTGACTCACGTATTTTCAAACTGGAAGTTCGCACCTTTCGATGCCCTTCACCCATTTCGCCCCCCGCCCCGCCCCCGCCTGCCTCTGGCAACCACCAGTCTGTTCTCCGGATCCAAGAGTTTGGGGCTTTGTTTTGTTTTGTGTCACATTCCGCATATAAGTGAGATGATACGGTATTTCTCTTCCTCTGCCTAATCTCACTCAGCATAATGGACCATCCTACAGGTCCATCCACATGGTAGCAAGTGGCAAGACTTCGTTATTTATTGTGGTTGAATAATATCCCACTATTTCTACACCACATTTTCTTTACCCATTCACCCACTGATGGCCACTTGGGCTGTTTCCACATCTTGGCTATTGTAAATTAATGCTGCAGGGAACATGGGGGTGAATATATCTCTTCAAATCAGTGTTTTCGTTTTCTTCAAATAAATACCTAAAAGCAGAACTGCTGGGTCATATGGCAATTCTGTTTTTAATATTTGAGGAACCTTCATACTCTTTTCTACTGTGGCTGCACCAATTTACATTCCCAAGACCGCACAAAAGTTCCTTTCCTCTGTATCCTCACCTTGGCTACAACAAAGCACTTGTCACTTCTTCTCGATGGTCGCCATTCTCACAGGTATGAGGCGCTACCTTGCTGTGGCTGTGACTTGCATTCCCCTGATCAGTGATGTTGAGCAACTTTTTAACGTACCTGCTGACCATCTATATGTCTTCTTTACTTTTCGTTTTTTACATCAACTGGATTGAGGGGAAAATGGTATTTGGGACGGGAGGGTCCTTATAATTCTCTGTTTTAAAAAGAGTAAATACATCCATATATAATTTTTAAATTTAATCTTTATTATATTTTTTCCTTTACCATTTAGTCCCCTTCTGCCCCCCTCTCCCCAGCAATCGCCACACTATGGTCTGTGTCCATGAGTCTTTTTCCCTTTTTTGCTCAATCCCTCCACCCCCTACCCTACCGCCCCCCCAACTAGTCATCTGTTTTCCGTCTATGAGTCTGTCTCTGTTTTGCTTGTTAGTTCAGTTTGTTCATTAGATTCCACACACAAGTGAGATCATACGGTGTTTGTCTTTCTCTGACTGGCTTATTTCACTTAGCGTAATGTTCTCCAGGTCCATCCACACTATCACAAAGGGTAAAATTTTCATCCCCTTTACTGCCGAGTAGAATTCCATTGTGTAGATGTCCCATAGTTGTTTTACATATATAATTTTTAAGTCAAATAAGGTTCAACTGTGAGACTAGGTCAGTGGTCACCCAGTGCTGTGTAGCGAGCATGCTGGGAACCACATTCGGACAATATAAAAAAAAACAACACTGATTTCCGGGTCCTGTTCCAGACTTGGTGAATTCGACTCAAGAGGAGATGGAAAGGGCTCCCTCCCCCCATTTCCCAGGTGATTTGCATGTGCAGCTGGGTTTTGGAACCCCTGGACTCAACAATCCCTAAGGCCTCTCAAACCCTTTCTAGCACTGTGATTCAAGAATTGATTCCTCAGTGCTCTGTGGCCAGTCTGGTCAGATCTGGGCAAGTCTGGGATGAAGGACAAGCCTCTGGAAAGGTTCCCCAAGGCCACGGGAGTATCAGGCTAGGGACTGTAGAGGAAGCAGACGCACAGGCTGGCCCTGCTTCAGCCTTGGAAACGTGGTTACTTTCTCCAAGTTCAAAGGCACGAAAGCATGAGTCATAGGAGACTCACGAACACTGCTACGGAGGTACGGGGCTGGGAGAATTTATTTTTTGTGGTATCCTGATTACATCAACAGCTAGCTTGCTTTGGGCCAGAGGAACCCCACAAAAGCCCTTTCTGGTAAGCCCATTAATA
The DNA here is from genome assembly GCA_004026765.1 of Micronycteris hirsuta. Taxonomy (NCBI): domain Eukaryota; kingdom Metazoa; phylum Chordata; class Mammalia; order Chiroptera; family Phyllostomidae; genus Micronycteris; species Micronycteris hirsuta. The sequence continues at coordinate 30,005 of PVJI01002628.1, read as the reverse complement.
TGAGTCTCTGTGACTGCGAGTGCCGGGAACACATAATCTCCGTGGCTGCTTTTCATCAGCAAAACCTGTCATTTACAGGAACTCGGGCTTCAGGACTCATCCACAGCCAGTCACAGAACACTGACCACCCCCCCCCACCCCCCCCGCTCAACCCCGCTCCTTCCAGAATGGAAGGACATAAATCTGATCAAGTCACTGCCCCTATCTAAAAGCAAACAGAACAGAGCAAGATGAATAAATGAAACTTTTTTCTGTAAAGTGTATTTTTGACTGTACCAATATTACTCTTTTGCACATAAAATTGTTTAAAACCTCCATCACAAAAAACAGAAGCACAGCTGTTCTACAGTGCCCCAGAGGGGCCTAGGGAGGGGCTGGGGGGTTCTACTCACTCAGCAGGGCTGGATTAATATCCTCAGAGGCCCTGAGCACGAGAGATTAGGGTGCTCACCCCCTTCACAAATACAATTCAAACTAAAAGTAATACTCAGCCACGGCACAAAAATGCTCATCTGGTACAGCCCAGCTGTTTAGCTCCCCTCGACCCCTGGGCTCCAGGCTCTAAGGCTGGCCGTCCACATGGCCCGGCGACAGAGGGCACCGGGAGCTCTATTGCCCTGTTTCAACCTTCCCAATCCTCAACCCTGTGTCCTCTAGTGGGTGGTTCCGTCCCACGTCATAGGGATTCCAGTCACTTCCACCTTCCACCACTGTGAAAGAAAAACTTTGTCCGCAAAATTAGAGCTCCGCAAACCATATGTTCAGCATCTTTAATGGCATGCTGGAAAAAATTTGCTTGAGAAAAAGCAGGACTCTAAGCAGCTGCCTGCTGACCTCTGTTTGACCTCCATTCAGCATCCGGTGTGCAGGTTCTGTGTGAGTATGTAAAACCCTGTGCCTTGGCACATTCAATTAATAACCATAGATTGGTCCGCCTATCGGTGCCTTTGCTGATATATTACTTGTTATTCCTGAATATAATGGGTCATGTCAGAAAACGGCCCAAACCATTCATGTCACAAACTTCACCTTGTCACTGATAAAAATATGACGTTTTTATGACCGTGGGAGGGAAAACAGCCGTCAGCCTAAACCCCCGGCATTCTAAACCGGCACACTTTATCCGGTGGCCTCATTAATGAGTAATAAACCTTGACGTATGTTCAACATACGTTTGTCTAAGGAAGTGGGCTAACCCCTCCCTGAGCGGACAAGCAAGGAAGCCACTGGTGTCCTGCACCACTGACACCATCAGGTCCCCGCGCCACAAGCCCTGAGATGAAGCAATACAGACAATTCAGTGGAAAAGTGGATAATCCCAAAATGGCTGTTTTTGTGTCCGTTAACAAAACAAGTGTAAGGGCACAAAATTGTAGTTCCTCCAGCCCGGCTGGTGTAGCTCAGTGGATTGAGCGTGGGCTGGGAACCAGAGGGTCCCGGTTCGATTCCCAGTTGGGGCACATGCCTGAGTTGCGGGCCAGGTCCCCGGTGAGGGCCATGTGATAGGCAACCATGCACTGCTCTTTCTCTCTCCCTTCTCCTCTCTCTGAAAATAAATAAATAAAATCTTAAAAAAAAAAAATTGTAGTTCCTCCAAAGGAAGAAAACATTGTACCTTCTCCAAAGGTGGAAAATTCATCCCATCTATACCACGTGCTGTACTTGGTCCAGTGTAGGAAGGAAGGGCCGGGGAGGGGAGGCGGTGGGGAGGGCGGGGGGCGCTTGCTGCCTGCTTGAGGAAACATCGAGTTTTATTCTGAGACCCTTTTTCTAAGCAACTAAAAGTCCTCTTGCAAAAAAAATGAAAGTCATTGTTCCAGCCAATTCCATCATATGGCAAATGTTCTAGTTCTGACAAAATATAGAAATTATTTTTAGTTCATATATTAAAACTTCCTACAAGTCTGAATTTTAGAATAACTGAATTCAAGGTGACTAATCTGTGCTATCTGTCCACCTTTTAATCATGAGGCTTCCTCCCCAGCAGCAACTTTTACCTCCCTGACAGAGCAATATTGGTTTTGGTTGGGCCCTATCAGAAAAAGTAACTCTGTCCAGGAAACTCGTTCGTTCGTTCGTTTGTTCATTCATTCAAGTCCTTGCTATACACAAGATACTCTTTTAGGAATTACCATTATTTACTCAGAAGACATAGCTCTTTTACTTCCCAGCAGCACAGAGAAGTTAAGTACCCCTCTCACCTTTTTCCTCGGAAACCCGGAATCACACAAGCCAGCATTTCTTTAACAAGCACCAAGTGCGCAGTACTGTGCTAGTCCTCGTCCCATTCATTGACTTATTCAAGCAGCACAATAATCCCATGCGGGACGTACTGCTTCACAGACGTGGAGACCAAAGCTGAGGCTGACTGGGTAGCAGTCACAAAGCTGAGTAAGCGCGACTCCGACGCAGGTCTCCTGACCCTGCCTTCACCGCCACCGACAGCTGCCTCCAGCGCATCCACAGAGACCCAGGGGTGCGAGCACGGAGCACGGCAGACCCACGCTCTCTTCTAGGTCCAGGCCAGACTTGTTGCTTTTGCCCCAAAGCCATTCTAGATTTAGAGAGGTAACACGAGACAGCAATCTACCAAGACTAGGGCTTTTGTTTCCAGTCATGCCAAGCTAGATCATTTTGACCAATACTCTTATTGCAGACAACTAGAGAAACTGGACCAAAAAAGAATAGGCTTGCAGGCACTAAGAAATAACAAAATAATGAGGAAGTACCAGGCTAAGATCTGGGAGAAGACAGACATCCAGGGCGGTGAGCCTGGCATCTGAAGCAACATTTCCACCAGCAGAGGATGGAGAGAGACTAAGCCGCGTTTCCGACAGCCTCGGGAGTTCAAGCCTGCTGAGAGAGGGAGAATGAAACCCTTGCACTTTGAGGTTGGACTTCACTGAGCACTTTTCATGGGAAGAGTGAACTAGAAGTATACCAATCCCTGGGAAACCAGCGGCTTTGAATCATTCGAGTCCCTGAAGTTGAATTGAGGTCGATCTGGACTGCCAGGTGCCTGGCAGAAGCAAAGCTTTATCCTCTCTAGAGGAGATAACATCACAATAGGCTTCAGACTTTTGAATTCACACACAATGTTCAATACACAATGGAAAATAAGCAGGAATGAAAAAAAGCAAGATGGCAAGGACAGAACCCTTGGAAACAACAGACAATAGAAAAAGATCTACAGAGCTCCAGATATTGGAATTGTCAGACTTTAACCTTGCCTACTACATTCAATTTGAAAAAAATCCAAGATTGAGAATTTTGACAGAGAACTGGAAAGTACAAGAAAAAACACAACAGATTATGTGTATGTATATATATTTATTTATTTATTTTAATCCTCACCTGAGGATATGTTTATTGATTTGAGAGAGAGAGAAAGACATTGATTTGTTGTTCCACTTATTTATGCATTCATTGGTTGATTCTTGTATGTGCCCTGACCAGGGAATCAAACCTGCAACTTTTTGGTTTACAGAACGATGCTCCAACCAACTGAGCCACCCGGCCAGGGCCAGGGTATTTTTCAAGAACCAAATAGAAATTCTAGAAGTGGAAAATGTAATAATAAAAATAACAGAAACTGTGACATCATGAATGTTTGTTTTAAGCCACAAAATTTGTGGCAATAGAAAACTAATATTACAATACCGGGTTTCTTCTGTGCAGAGGAAAATATCTCACTGGGTTTGTTCTCTGCAGATGAGATTTCTACAAACGAATGGTCTTCTAGAAATCTACACAGAATAGACATTCTCTAGTTTCAACCACATAACCTACCTCCCATTTTGTAGATTGAAGGCAGTGACTTGCCCACAGTCACATAGCCAGTTAATGGCAGGACAGAGGGGAGGACTTAGGCCTCCTGGTGTTCAGTGCCTTTTTCAATTCCCTCACTGCCCTGTTTGAGATGGGGGGTGGAAGAAGAAAGTGGAGAATAAACTGATGTCAGCAGTGAGAGCCAGCCAGCCTTCTCAATTAGACCTTTTTACTTGGAAAAGTTTACAGACAACCCTGAGGCCCAAAGCCTTAAGCAACTTTACCAGGGAAACACCCTCGCAGGCACACACCCACACACAAATACAAATACAAAAACGAAGAAATGTCCCTTCCGAGCTGCACTCCATCCCTTCGACTCAAGACCCAAATGCAATTACACCTAGTGAAGAAGGTAATGGCTAAGACCTGTAACTTATTTATTCCTCACTCTGCGTAAGAGCATCAGAGAAGAGAGGGGGAGAGTGGGAGATTCCACCGAAATGGGAAAGAGCTCACATGCACATGGGATGGAGGACTGGGAGAGGACTGGGTAGCCCCGTCTGGGTTCCGCTCTGCCCTGGCACTGCCTTCTCCGACCCAGCTCGCTTCCCTTTGCTGAGTGCCTTCCCTCTGCCCTCAGTGGTATAGGTGCTGAGCAAACAACTCTCCACCCACAAATCCCCAAGCTCCTGTATGACGGACGCTCTTCTGGGAGGAGGGAATCCTGGGAAATGGCAGGGAAGTCTCTTCTTTACACGCACGCTACAGAGTAGTGTTAAAAGAGCAGGCTCGGAGGCCAGGTGGCTTGGATTTAAATCTGGTTCCACTACTTTCTAGCCGACTAACCTTGAACAACTTATTTAAACTTGCCAATGCTTTCATCTCCTCAGCTGAAAACAAAAACAAAAGTGGGACAAGAATAGTATCTGCCCCATAGGGTTCGGGGTAATCGCACCTAGCACGGAGCACTGTTCCGACACACAGTAAGTGCTTTGCAATTGTTTGTTCTATGACGAATAATTCCTGGCCGTACTCAAGGACTTAATGACCTGAGCAAATATTCTCTCCTCCTACAGCGAGTTTGCTAGCACCCCCAACTTGGACCATGTCTTTGTCAACAAGGATGATAGATGATTAATCAATATGAATGATTTTTATAAATCAACCAATGGCATGCTTGATTTCCCTGACCTATCCCTCCAGTCCAAGTATGAAAGTGGTAGAGTAGCAACTCAGTCGCATTCAGAAGACGTGTATGGCCCTGTGATTAACGCTGGGGATCGAGGAGTGCTGCAGAGGCAGAGATAAATAAAATAGTGTTTGTCCTTGACAACTTCACTCTCTTGTGGAGGAAAAAGACATTAATCACAATCGCTAATTGCGACACAAGGCAAAAAGAAGTGCTACGCTGAAGGCACAGACCACAGGCTACGGGAGAAGAGGAAGGAGGTAGAGAGCATGGGCTCCGGGGTTAAGAGGGTCTTCATTTGCTCCCTGCTTTCCACCCTCATTGGAGGTGTGACTGTGGACAAGTTACTTTAAATCTCCAAACCGCAGTCTTCTGATCCGTAACACAGGGATAGTGAAAGCCCCGCACTGTGCCATCCTATTGTGTGGATGAGGTGGGGCAGATATACACAGTCCTGCAACATAACCGATGCTCAGAAGATATGAGTTCTCACTCCTTTGTTTTTGTCTAAGTAAAATAGAAGGCTTTATGAAGAAGGGGGCCTTTGGATTTGGGCTTTGAAGATAAGTAGGAGTTCAAAAGGGAGAGATGAGAGGAAAGGCAGGATAAGCAGAGCAGACACCAACAAAGCCCAGGGGTGATGAGCTCCATGGTGTGTTGGGAGCATATGTGGTCCTCGTGGCTTTGGCAAGAGGCATGCCTCTTTCAGCTTCCGTTTCGCTTGTAAAATGAGAATAATAACCAATGATGGTCACTACTTCATTGGGACACTGGGAAGCTGATCAAGCTAACGCACACAAAGCTTCAGGACAATGCCTGGTACACAGTAAAGGCTTTATATATGTTCAGCTGAGCTAGTGAACACAGCGTAGCTGCTAAATTCAAAGAGCTCAGAGGCCCCTCTTAGTCTGGGTGCGGTGACCACTCCGACCTAGGAAACCACAGTGACAGTTTCATAAACAAATAGCCTTTGATCTACTAGCTTTGACCTTCCACCAGAAATGCACACCCTCCACATTGGAACTGCTGCTTAACAGTTCACTTCCGAGATATTGCCAGTGGTTATCCAACAGGTTTTATCGCCAAGGAGTTCACTGAGGAAGAAGGCAATAAAAGAAATGACTTCCTGCTGGCAGGCAAGCTTAATTATCCCAAAGTGGGAGAAAAGGCAGACAGAGGCAGGTGGTTTGCTGCAGGTGTCACTGCCAGAGCTCGTGGCTGCTCATTCCCACTAGACACAGGTGCTGGAGAAGGGGCCGCTCGAACCGGCTCTGAGTCACCGATGCTGGGGGCCTCTCTTCAGGCGTCCTGCAGAATGTGGACAATGAGGCTGGTGGCTCCTAGGGCAGTAGGCTTGGGCGTCGACCAGCCTCGCACAGCTTATAGGACCCCTGTAAAGCTCTACCCTCAGGAGCTGGTGAGATTGTCAGAGGAGAATGGAGCATTTAGACAAGACAGAGAGGACAACTCAAGTACCAAGAATGGGGCCCAACGGGCCACCTAAGAGTAACCTAATGACCTGTGTCCCAAGTGCTGGTCCCACTTTGAGACATTTGTTCTTGTTGTTCCCTCTTCTCAGAATGCACTTCCCCACCCCCACCCCCCAGATCTTCCTTTTCAACATCCAGAGTCTCAATGTCCGTGATCTCAACTTAAATGTCACCTCTTCGGTAAAATCTTTCTGGATGCACCCTCACCAACCAGCCATTCTCTATCTCAGACCTTGTTTTATCTTCTTCAGCTACTTTTCACAATCTAAAATTAGCTTGTTGTCCTGGCTGGTGCGGCTCAGTGGGCTGAGCACCAGCCAGCAAACTGGAAGGTGGTGGGTTCAAATCCCGGTCAAGGCACATGCCTGGGTTGTGGGCCAGGTCCTGGGTTGGGGGAGTGCGAGAGGCAACCAATTGACATTTCTCTTGTACAGCGAAGTTTCTCTCCCTCTCTCCCTCCCTTCCCCTCTCTCTAAAAATAAATAAAATCTTTTAAAAGATAAAATTAGCTTGTTTGCCTGCTGGTTTCTATTGGCCATCTTTGCCGGCTCAAATGCAAGCCTAAGAAGAGCAGAAGCCTGGGCTCTTGTTCCCTGCTGTGACCCCAGCACCCGTCACAGGCCCTGGCACACGGTAAGTGCTTAATAAATTTGAGCCTAGTCAAGGAATGAATATGGGCAGACTTGGGAACTTCAGGTTTGAGCTCAACGCCTGGAACTTCAGTGGTGGAGGTCCAGAAAGGATCCTCATTCCTGCAGAAAGTCCAACAACCCTAAACGTCAGAACCCTATCTCTAAAGTAAAATGACATTCTTGATTGGATCATTTTTGGGGGCTCTCTGTGCATCTGGGAAGGATTATGGGGACTTCTGTCTTTCCCAGCCCACCGTGTACGTGCCAGGCGGAAGAGGACTGGACTTTCAGAATAGCGTCCTGTCGGACCTGCTCTTGCTGTTTTGCGGGGGCTGGTGAGCTCAGGTTTGAGTTTTGACTCCCTGTGCTCAGGAGCTGGGTGTTGAGGTGAGTGTAGGGGTGCGGGAGTTGCTGCCCGGGGTATAACCCTTTCTTTCTGTGTTCCTAGAAGATGACAGGGAGGCTGATACAAGGGAAGGGGATTTCCCATGCCAAGTTCAGGGTGAAAAGGCCATCTCAGCTCATTTATTCTTGAAAATAGTTCTCCTCCCATTATATAAGAGTGAGCCTCAAGCATTTACCAACCCGGCACAGAGTCCATTTCACCAGGGACTTTTGTTCCAATGAAATGGGCAGGACACACAACTGTCAAAAATGTAAACTGAATCAAACCAGAGGCATTTCTTCGATGAGCCAACGTCTCTGAGGAGCATTCTGTTCTCGTTTTCCCCCAATTGGCTTATCTCTTCCAAAATTCTCTAAAGACTTGTTCTGTCTGAATTTCTATCTGCTCCTCTGTGGCTGGAACATGGAAAAACACCAGGATATTTCAGAGATCAGAAAGCAGCCAGGGCTGTGGAAGGCTGCACGTACCATCTGACCCAGCCAATCACGGAGTCCCAGAAACCAACAGGGAGCCAGCCGAGGAGAAACCCAGGCCAAATCCATGGCATCCTGTTTAAACCTCTACCTCCATCACTGTGGTCTGCCAGTGACTAAGTGCCTGCTGCATGCTGGCCTGACCGAGGAGGCTGTCCACAGGGTGGGCTGTCAGGGGGGCTCAGTGACAGCTGCAAGGGCATTAGAGTGGCACTAAACCCCTACCCTGGTGTGCAAAGTAGGTGGAATAATGACCCCTCAAAGGTGTCCATGTCTAGGCCCCCAGAACCTTGAATACAAAAAAGGAAACATGGCTCAGAGGGTGGGGTAAGGAGAACAGAGGCAAAGGGACTTTGCAGATGTGATTGAAGTCCCTGGCGAAGAGTCGCCAGGAGAAGAACATGACTCTCCGTTGCTTGCTTGGACAATGGTGGGAGGCGGCCAGGAGCCAAGGAATGCAATGGCGTTGAGAAGCAGAGAATGGCCCTCAGCGTACAGCCAGCAAGAAAACAGTGGTCTTGATCCTACAACCATGGGAACTGGATTCTGCCAACAACTCAGATAAGGAGCGAACTAATTCTCCCTGAAAGACTCCACAGAGAAACACGGCCTAATGTTGCCTTGATTTATTCTAGAGAGAGACTTCTGACTTAGAGAACTGTAAAGTAGTAATACATTTGAGTTTTTTAAGCCATTCAATTTGTGGTAACCTGGGATAGCATTAGAAAACCTATAACCTGGGTGATTCTGAGTAATTCCTTCTTTCAAAATGGGTCTGAGTCTCCTGTCTGTTGACTGGAAAGGACGGACAAAGGGGTCTTTAGGGGTCTGGTTGGCTCTCAGAGGCTGTCTCTGATCTGACATCTCACCTCCCCTGGGGCCCTGTCCCAGATTCGGGATGGTCTTTGGTCTTCAGTTGAAAACCATTAAAGAAAAAAAATAGAAAGGAGTGAAGGGGAGAGAAGATTAATCTTCAAAAAGCCTCAAGGTGTTTCCTAAGATGCCACCAGGGTACTTAGAGATGTTTCCTGTTTGGTTATTTGGTACTTTCCTGACCATAGCCCAACACCCCCAGGGAATGAAGTGGGAAGTCTGGGAGAACAAGATAAAAGCTTCACAGTCAACTCCTGCGGGCTGTCCAGAGCACTGAGTTAAGAAGGATTCCCTGGCCTCATGGAGGTTATACGCGAGGTCCTGACTGTCAATGTCTGCCTGGGGCACAGGATGAGGGAGTAGGGACATGTGTGTCAGGTATATGTCATCAATTGAAACACACTTTAGTCCTTCCTTCCTCTCTCTCTTCCATTTCATTTCCCCTGATCCTACATAGTAGGTCACCAGCAATTCACCTGCCCAATCGACCAATGGACAACAGTGTGGTGATTGCGGGGTGGGAGGTAGGGGGATCATAAGGGGGATAAGTGGTAATAGAAGAAAAATACAACAAGACAAATTTTAAAAATAAAATAAGGAAGCTCCGTTTATACGCAACTAGGCAACTTAAAGTACATGGTTTCATACCAAGTCTGGCTTGCTGTTTTCTAATGTATAAGGCGACCATAACTCTGACCTGTTGCCCTTCCTGGCCACCTAACTCCTGGAAATACATCATTCTCACTTGATGTTCATTGTCTGTTTCCTCAGTGAGTTGGCAGGGTGCTAGGGTCCCTAGTAATTTATTAGTGCAGTGGCTGTCAAATTCTCATTTAACTTCCCCTAGGTCACCCTGCAAGTAATTGACAGAAGCCAGATCAGAATCCAGAGGCCCTCAATTCCAATGCAGTTCAGAACATAGTCCCTGGAGCCAGATTGCCTGGGTTCAAAGTACAGCTCTGCCACTTACTTCCTGAGTGACCATGGGTGAGTCACTTACTCTCTTTATGGACCTCACTTTTCCTCATCTATAAAGTGGATGTAATAATGGTCCCTACCTCATAGGTCTGACATAGCCTAAATGAGTTAGTACATATAAAATGCTTAGAATAATGTCTGGCTCATAGCACTCAATATACATCAAATAATGCTTACATCATTCATTTTACCTAGCCAATCAGGGTGGGGGTCTGCGGGGCGTGGTCACACCAACATTGGCTTCTAGAAAGTGTGAGTGTGAGTACATGTGTCTGTCTTTGAGACCACGGCCAACAGTGGCAGTGTAAGACCGACTCTCATACAGAGCTTCTTCCCTGGGAGATATTTCCGTTGAATGTTTCATCCACAGAGAAGAAACAGAAGTGCACTTTTCAAAAAGAAGTATCAGAATATGGCTGGGAAAACATCTGAGGCTCTGACCACCTCTTTACCCCCGTGTCCGTCACCCCTGAGCTCAGAATGTGACCCTACCACATCAGACTCCTCGTAGTCTCTGTCTTGTTTCATGTCTCAAACACCTCAACACAGCTCCGTGATTCAGGCTGTGCGGGGAAGGGGGAATTCCCCAGACCTTTACCCGATAGAGCCCACGGCCCCGGCGCCCCGAAAGGCCGTTGTTTGGAAGATTTGATGGAGCGTGACGTGTAACCTCCATAGCATTATTCATAACCCAGGGCAGCTGGAAACAGGAGCTCCCTGGCAGAGAAGCACTTGTTACTGCAGCCGTCTGTGTGTGCGCACGCGCGCGTGTGCGTGCGTGCGTGTGCGTGTGTGTGTGTGTGTGAGAGAGAGATGTCCTGAGCTCACTCGGCTGGGCTGTCTCACATGTGCTCAGAGGGTTGCTGAGTGGCCTGCATAACCCAGAGGGCGCATGGCGTTGCACCACAGACACCCGTCAGTTTAGCCCCCACTTCCTCATCCCATAGATGGGAAGACAAGGTCCAGACAGTGGAAATGCCCCAGCAGGCTAACTCACAGTGTCTTCTGACTCCGAGGCAACTGTTCTTTCCACCTCCACCCCTGCCCTGACCATGCTCAGGCATCCACAAGCCTCCTGACTACTTGCACACGGCCGCAGTGGCAGAGATCATAGCAGGTGTGCAAGGAATCTTAGACACTTGCATGACTGAGCAGCTTTCACGACAGCCTAGAGCTCTGAGGATTCTGTGGACAAAGCGGGGGCTGCAGGAGCCCCAGGGCCCAGCAGGACTGGCGAGGTCAGGAAGAAACAAGTGGAGCTGCAGGAACACGAGCCCAGTCTGGCCACTCAATCAAAATAAGAACCTCTGACAGTGGTACAGGTTGGTATGGTTCCCGTCTCTCATTCTTTCACTCAGTAAACAGCACTGAGCACCTCTTTGCCAGGCCCTGCGCCAGGTGCTAAGGATGCCTCACAGATGAACCTGGAGGGTTAGTCCTTACCCTCAAAGAATTTGTGGAAGGGACAGGGGTGCAAGGCAACCGGCAACAGAACAACCAAGTCCCCAGTACAGAGGCAGGGGAGGAGCGGAGGGAGGCTGGAAGAAAGGCTTCTCTCCAAAATACTCTGCACGCCCCTTTCTCATCTGATTTCTGTATGCTAAGGCTATTCTCTCCATTTCACAGATGGAGAAACAAGGCTGGGAGATAAGGCAGCAAAAAGACCAGGGACAGACCAGGGACAGAGCAGGGCTGCAAAACACCACCCCTGACTCCAAAGTCCTGGCGCCTTCTCCCCCGGGCTTTGACACAATCAGGACCGACAACCGGACAGAAGCCTGTCTCCTGAGGCTGGGGCTCACCCATCCGAGTTCCAGCCTCCCCCCAGGGCCAAGAGCGTCTATAGACGGCGGCTGGAAGTTAAGGGCTGCTGGAAGGAAAAAAGGGAAATGCAAAGGTGATGAAGGAGGGGGAGGGAGTGAGGGAGAAGAGGGGATAAAAGAGGAGAGTTGGGAGTTGCCCACTAGGATAACGGGCTGCATGAGGACCGGAGCCCCCCCACCCCCGCCCCGCACGACACCCGATGGCCCCACTCACCGCGCTCCCGCACAGCTGCTTTTAGAACGCACGGCCCTCGCCGCAGCTGTATCGCACCAGGGCTGCCGAAAGTTCCTGGGACGGGGACGGTTCGAGCGTTCCTCCCGGTCCCCGGAGTGGGAAGCGGCCCCCAGTCCTGGAATCTTCGACCCAGAACGTGCCCGGGTCCTCTGAGCTCCGGGAGGCGGGAGTGCGCAGCAGCGGCTGGGACGGGCGGCTGGGCACGGGGCGCTCCAACCCGGTGGCTCAGGAATTCACAGCGACCAGGGACCGCCCCCGGAAAGCCCCGGCCGGCCGCCGCCACCCCGCTGAGCTCCTCCCCCAGCTCCCCGCGGGCTGGGGGTGAGAAATGAGCCAGCAAGGGAGAGCAGCACAGAGGAGTCCCGGGTTCCCCTCGCAGCCTGGTCGCGCGCTCGCGGTAAGGCCCTGAATGGTCACTTCGCCCATGGGGCGGGGGCTCCGCTCTCTGTATTATAAACCAGGAGGGCCGACCCAAAATGTGTCCGCCAGGAGCCTTTCCAGCTGTACTCGACGCGGCTGGGTTTGGACGGAGGAGCCGGACTCTGAGCTCCTGCTTTGCAATGTACTGAGTGTAGGATCTTCAGCAGGAGACTTCGTTCGCCTCGTTGACGATCACTCTCTGTACAGTGAGGATATGAACACCTGTCTCCCAACCCTGCTGTGAGGATTGACTTGGAGCGATTTTCAACCTTTATCATCTCACGGCACACATAACCTAATTACTAAAATTCTGTGGCAGGTACAAACATAAATATATATGTTTGCCAATATGACAAAAAACGTGTAATTTTGATTCATTCACACGGGATGGCTATTGTGTTGGCTGTTGTCATTTTTTTAATTTGACAATCTAAGGGGAAAGAGGTCAGTGCCCCTGACTAAATTTAGTCAGGTATTGCTTGTTTTAAAAATTCTTGCAGCACACGTATTGAAAACCGCTGACTTAGAGGACCAGCGTGAAGCTGGTTAGTCGTCTGTTGTACCATGCCTCTGAGCGTCCTGTTTATATTCTGATAACAGTGAAATAGCCCAATGCAAGGTGACCTACTACCCACCTGAGCTTAGCCTCAGAGAGGCCCGTCATGGCCTACCGGCCCGCCCAGCCTCTACACAGAACAAAGCCCACTCAGTCACCCCCGCCCACTCATGTGATCCACCCAATGACCAGGGCTGCAGGTCCTATCTCGACACCCACAAACTTTAATTCAGCAGTCAAGCATTCTTCAGTCTTATGCTTCTGAAAAGCAGGAGCTCAGGCCTTAAGCATGTCCAAAATCAAAGGGAAAATTAAAGATCATCTAATCCAAATGCCTGCTTTTATAGATGGAAAAACTAAACTGAGGCTCAGGAAGGTTGAGTGACCTCCCAAGGTCACCAGCTGACAATTGTCAAGGCCAGAATAGGATGGGCTGATTACAGAGCCTAAAATCCTAGCTGCTCTGCACTAACGATTCTGGGCAGGGTCTGATTTTTATCAAGGCCTCAAATTCAGAACTCTGATTGCAACACTTGCCTTTCTTTCACCAGCACTTAGTGCAGAACAAATGCCCCATTTGCTGAATGAATGAAAGCTCAGAGGAAGATGAGAAGTTAACCAAGGCTTTTCCTTCGAGTTCTCAGGTTGTGCCTAAAGACAGCTGTAGCCTTGAAAACTTATTGTATCAGTCATGGTTCTCCAAAGAACACAACCACCTGCACATGTATGTGTGTAAAGAGAGATTGAGAGTGAGATAGACTGACCAAGGGAGTGGTTTGTGTGATTGTGGAGGTTGACAACTCCAAAACCTGCAAAACAGGCCAGTGGGCAGGAGGCCCGGGAAGAGTTGCAAAGGCCATCTGCTGGCAGAATTCCCTCTTCCTCAGGGATGGTCAGTCTTTTTCCTTAAGGCCTTCAACTGATTGGATGAGGCCCACTGACAGGGAGAGTAATCTGCTTTACTCAAAGTCTACTTACTAAAATGTCAGTCTTATCTAAAAAACGCTGTCACAGCGACACCAGGATATGTTCGACCAAGTGTCTGGGTACCGTGGCCCAGCCAAGTTGACACATAAAATTAACAGTCACATTTGTGTTCCCTCCTGGCCACCACAGTCTGAAGGAAACCTTAACCAGGTAATTGTCTGTCTAGATGAAAAAAACATCCTCTCGGCTTCTGAAACAGACTGAAAAAGACAGAATTGCAAGAAACCAAGGTGTGGTCTAGAGATGGGGGAGTCATGGCAGCTGCGGGAGCTGTAAGCAAACCTCTGGGGTGTGTGCTGGGGCAGAGGGAGCAGAGTGCAAGGCCGACCTAGAACCAAGGGTGTCAGCTGAGAAGAGGCAGTCCTCAATTCACTCTAAAAAATGTTTAACAGAGCTGCCTGCAAATGGAAGAGAGTGAGCTTTCTTGGATGTCGTGAGCCCCTAACATGGAGGTATACAAGCTGAGCTCCCTAACGAGGAGGTATGCGAGCAGAGAGACATGGCAGAAGATTCCTTTGAAAAGGTGGAGGTCTGCAGAGACAGAGGGGAGTGGGTGCACCATGGAACAGTGTAACGGGCCCTCAGCTGACACTGAATAGCACTAAACCGTGGCTTCTTCTCCTGCTGTATCACTAGTTTCCCACGTGGCATACCTGCTCCCTAGGTCTTTTGATCCCAAAAGTGAAAGAAGGAAGTTGAAGTAGATATTCTCTGAAGCCAATTGCACTTCCAAAATGCTTTCAAAGCTAACTAAGGCTCAAGGACCTGAAGATTATTACAGTTTTGAGTTAAAAGCATATCTTGTATGAGGGGAGCCATCTTGTTCCATTTGCGGACTAGTCCTGGCTAAGAAACCAGCTCCCTCCTTACAGACCCCTAAACAGCTCCCTTCTTTCCAAGAAGTCAGGCACTGGGCACCTTGGCTCCTCAGAGTCCCCCTTTCTCTCTCCCTCCCCTCCTCTTTTCCCCTGGAAAAATTCCCAGGTTCTTTTTGCTCTATAGATCCTTGGGCAAAATGCCTCCAACTCTTTGGGGGAGCCATACGCTTTGCTTGCTAACTCTCCAAAGAAATAAGCATTTAGCCTGAAAACTGATGCAGAAATTTTTATTTTAGTTACAGCTTTTTAAATTGTAGCTGAAAGACCTCTTTGAGCTAATGAATGATTAGGCAAGGAGGTAAAATGCTGGATATTTCCAAACATGTGGAATTTGAGATAAAACAAACTGAGCAGACAGGAAGAAAGAAAAGGAAATAGAAGGATTGTGTTTTGTAGCTTTGAAGTGGAGCGAAAGTCATGTGGTCTCGTTAGTGCAGTTATAATTATTCGAATCAATTCTCATGGCTTAATTCCAAAGTGTTCAATTATTACACAGTCATGTCTCTGAGAGAGGAAAGAGTGCCTATTACTGGCAGATACCCTCAGCCCAGTCAGTCTAGTCTTTGAAGTAAAAATGGTCTCAGGAAAAATACACAGGGTGAGGCAAAAGTAGGTTTATAGTTGTTTGTATGGAAAATAATACAATAATTGATAAATAAGAATACAAGAATAAACTCAGTGTTTTGCCCCACAATGGTAAACCTACTTTTGCCCCAGCCTGTATAATACAAGCCTTTGCCTTTATTTTTTTTCCAAAAAGATTATTTTTATTTTTTAAAAAATCCTCATCCAAGGACTGTTTTTTTTTTCATTGCTTTTAGAGAGAGAGGAAGGGAGTAGAGAAATTTCAATGGGAGAGAGAAGCATCAACTTGTTGCCTCCCGCACATGCCTGGACTGGGGATCAAACCCTCAACCTATGTATGTGCTCTGACTGGGACTCGAACCTGCAGCCTTTAGGTTACAGGATGAAGCTTCAACCGACTGAGCCACACCTGCCAGGGTTCAAAAAAGATGATTTAAGAACACTTCTTGAGCACTTACCATTTAGGAAGTGTTTCACATACGTCATGCCATTTAGTCCTTGCAACAATTCTATAGTGAAAACGTTATTAATCCCCATTTTACACATGAGAACACAGGGGCCCAAAGAAGATCAATTAACATCTTTAAAATTAGCCAGTAAGTGGCGGAACTGATTCTAAATGTTCTACACTAACTGACTCTTGCTGAACCAAGTGCTCTCTGGACCTCTGTCTTCTACTCTATGAAATGGGGTGCTTCTTGCCCCAGCTAGTGCACAAGGCAATATACAGAGGCACAAGCAAACCATTAAATGCATGGCTATTGGGAGAATCAAAAGGAAAAACTGTTTTGACACCTAAACAGTGATATGAAATTTTAGAGTGTTGGTAAATAATATTTATTTACTTTAAATATGCATGTAAGTTTGAATTGTCCCTCCAGATTCAGCCGCACACACTTTTCCACCCTGCAGTGTGAGTGGGGTGGTACCACATCAGCTTGCATCAGCGCGCCCTGCCCAAACTCCACACACCTTGTCCATTTCAGTTCTGCCCAGAATTCCAACCGCCAGTATCTGCACCTTTGTGTCTGAGGGCTGACTCCAGGCACAGGAAGCCCAATCTGCCAGCCTGGCAATCCAGAAGTACCCAAGAAATAACCCAGTGCCAGGTGCAGCCCTCAACCAGGCTTCAGAGGCATAAATGCCCCAACTGCCTCGTCCTTGGTGGAATAATCCTGGGGGGTGTTTACATTGGTTCCCAGAGTTTCTACGTGGGAGTAAACCCCTATTATAGCTGGCTTAATAACACAATCTTATTGGCCACCTTCTCTTCCCTGTATCACTTCCTCACTCCTCCGCTGGTGCAACTTGAATCTCTCAAATAAATTTTCACTCAGACTTTCACTTAAACCCTTATCCCATAGTCAAACCCAAACTCAAATAGACTTCATTGATGTCTGGCTTCCTGTTGGGTTCAGCTAAGAGGGAAGTGTCCACAAGTGGCGGGAAGGTGGTGTTTTGCATTCTATCCTCCCCCACAGGGGTGACCAATACCTGGCTCTGTCCTGGACCCAAAGGTCCAGCTCCTGTCTCCTGGTTACAGGAAGTGCTCCCTCTCTAAAGGTGAAGTGCTACCCCTTCAGGCAATAGACAGCACTCTACCTTCACTAGACCTGGGGTATTGCAATGTTCCTTGGGATCACCCTCCACCCCACTTACTATTTTACAAATACTCCCTTTATTAAACCTTTCTCAAATTCCGATTTTAGCCCACCACCTGCTCCTGGTGGAATGCCAGTGATTCAGCAGGGTTGATGACCTCTGGACTTGGCCTCGGATAGTTGGTAGTGAGGATATGTGGGGAGCACACAAGGCGAGGACGAGAACGGTGGAGGGAGCAGACACATGCACCATGCAACGGAGGCTAACCGGTATGGGAAGGTGGGTATACTAGTTATCTTTTGCTGGTATCAAAGTATCTCAAAATTTAGCAGCTTAAAACAAACATTGATTATCTCAGTTTCTCAGAGTCAAGAGCCCAGGAGCTGCTTAGCCAGGTGGTTCTGGCCCAGGCCAGCTGGGTCCGCAGTAATTTCAATACTTGACAGGAACTGGAGACTCCACTTCCAAGCCCATGTACTAGTTGTTGGCAGACCTCAGTCCTCAGTGGCTGTGGGCTGGAGCCTTTAGTTCCCTGCCATGTGGCCACAGTTTGCTTTTCCAAAGCAAGTGGCCCAAGAAAGCACCCACAACACAGACCTTGCAAGTGTCATCCTGCTACTTCTGTTGTATGCTATTGGTCACAACCCTGGTACAATGTGGAAGGAGAGTACATGAGGGTATGAACACCCCTGAGAGCCAATTTGGAGGCTGGCTTCCACGGGTGCTCAAGAGTAACAAAACATCCCATTGAACTTCCCCATGAGGGCACAAATATTCTTAGATGAGGCACCGACAGCTCAAAGTCTAAAGGCGCTTCCCAGAAACGAGTTATAAGAGGCACCCAAGATGGGAGTATGGGCAAGACTAGAAAGTCCAATTAACCAAACATAGTGAAAGAAACCCATCACGTGCTCTTTAAGTAAGCTGGAGAGCCGCTGGAACTTCAGAGGAACCACTTCCTCTCTCTGAACCTGTTTTTCCACTTGTAAACGAGGACACTGGACTGAACCCTGTGGCCTAATAACAGATGCGTCGCCAACTTAGGATGTTTTATGCTCAACCCACATTAACTTCTATTAACTCATGTTGCCTTCACAGCAGGGGGCAAAGCTTGTTTGTAGGAGCCCTTGGTACCACTCCAAACGGGCTAGCTCCCTCCCACATTCATCTCTCCGTCTCCGCCGGAGCCGGAGCTCTAACCATGCGATGCATGTGTGATTAATGTGTTTAGCAACCCACTGGCTCTTTCTCTGAGCCTCTTGTGAAATATGCTTTCCTGTGTGGCAATCAGAATGCTTTGTGATTTGGAACAAAGCAAACTAGAGACTCTACAAGTTAGCTTCATCTCCTTCTTTCCATGATGTTTTGCTTTTGACCTCAGGGAGAAGAAACAGTCTTGATAACTTCTGAGTAAATAAACTCCCAGTGACTGAATTAGGCCAAACCTTGAAATGGATTATCCCCTGTCCCAACAAGGGCCTCCCTGGCACGTGACTCTCGGCTGTTCCTTAGCTAGGCCTTAGAGACTGCTCAGCCTCTGCCTAAAGGGCTTTTCCCCCACGTATCCTCTAGGCCCACTCCCCACCTCCTTCAAATCTTTATTCAAATCCTACCTTTTCACAAGGCCTACCCTGATCTTCCTATGCAAACTTGTGTGCTCTGCCTCCCTTCCCTTGTTTCTTCCTTTACCTTCTAAAAGAAAGCACTGCTTAAAAACAAAAAATTTATTTACCATATTTCATCTGCCAGCAAGTTTCAAATAGACAAAGATAGCAATTCATCCATTTAACAAATACTGCTCTCTGTTCAGGTGCTGAGTTAGGCAGGAACTCAATCTTTAGTTCTATTTTATTCAAGTCAATAAGCACTACACTGGTGGTCTCCCAGGAGAGAGCCTTGGGGGTTGGTGGTGAATTGTGTCAAGATGGAGATCCAGCCAAGTTCATGAAGGCAATAAACATGAAATGAAGGTCTGTGTTCAAACCCTAGCTTCACCTCTCACTTCCTTGGTCGTCTTGGGTAAGTCCCTTCCCTTTTCTGGGCTTCAGTTCTCAATCTCTAAAATAAAGGGAGTGAACTAGTTAATCTGTAAGGTTTTTTCTGGCTCTACTGTTTCATGATTTTACCCTTATTTTACTGAGAGTTATGGCCTCTTGAGTCAGTAGTGAATTCCCAGGGGTGAATGGGCAAACATGCAAGAGGATGAGAAAAATGGAACAGTGTATGGCTATGAGCTGTTTCTTATGAGCCAACACTTCTGGGGCCAGAGGTCTTCCTTAAGCACTACCAGTCATTGGGTAACAACTTCAGTGGTTAACCCAAGGTCATCCTGTGCATCCTCCAGCCAAAATAGGGTGTCTCCAGCAGAGGAAGTGTTCCATGTCTCTGCATCCTCAGCAGAGAAAGTGTTCCATGGTGCCGCAGAATTGACATTAGCTTCGGTTAGCCTGCTAAGCACAGAGAAGGGAGTATGAAGAGGACAAGTTTTGGTTAGGTGTGAGGTGTGCTTGAGAAATTCTCACTGAAGCCAGGAGAAGAGCATTCCAGTGATGTGAAATGCATGTGCCCAAAATGAGAATGACACCATTCCAGCAAACATCCACGGAAAATTCAATAGGCTATCCATTAGCCTCCCACTTTCCCTTGCATTTGCTTTCTTTTCATTTTAAGTGTTGTTAAAAGAGCAACGAATTTCTTACTTGGCTGTGGGTATGAATTAACTGACATGGTGTGCAGGGAAATGCATTTATGGGATCAGAAAACAGAATGTGGTACCAAGAGTGAGAAAACCTGTGTACATGTTCCTTTGCCTCTCTGGACCTCATTTTCTCCATCTGAAAAATACAGAGATTGTACTAGGATATTTCTAGTACATGATGATTCTAAGTCATCTAGTCTACTGCATCAATATACCATGGCAGGCATCAACAAACTCCACCCCATGGCTGCTGTCTGTTTTTGTAAAGCCTGCAAGCACCACTGAAGCAGACTGGCGCTGTGTACCTCGGGAACCAAGCCACCTGTGCCCCTGTGTTTCCTCTTTCTCCCTCTGCTCCCAGTGCCTGCCTTCCCTGCCAGGGCCCGTGCATTGCTGCTGTCCAGGGCCCATGCTAGTCACTACCCACCCATTGGTGTTGTGCTACTGGTGACTGCTGGTCACTGAGCAGTGGAATCTCATTCAGTTAAAAAAAAAAAAAGGAAATCCTGCCATTTGCAACAACATGGATGAAGCTAAAGGACATTATGCTAAATGAAATACACCAGACCAAGTCTAAGTGACTACTAAGTCTCTAATGGGCTGGTAGCACATATAGCATGGATACACCAGACAAAGAGATGATTCGCTTCCTGGGCAAGATAGAGCGGGACGGATTGAGGTTACATGATGCGACTCAGAACAGCATATGATTTAAAACTTATGAATTGCTTAATTCTAGAATTTTCCACATAATATTTTCTGACCACACTTGAAACACAGAAAGTGAAACGGCAGATAAGGGGTCTACTGTACAGACTTAATCCTAATGTTAGTACTAGAAACCTATAAATGAATAGGTTTGACCTAATCATTTATAAATGAATGAGATATGGCCTCTGTGTGGAAGAGGTCACAGTCTAAGAAATTTCAAATTGTTAATGGCAAAATGGCACCAGGTGTTAGACCTGGGTCCTTGAGTTTGGCTGAGAAAGAATTCAGAGTCAAGAATCAATTACAAGCAAATGTTCATTTAGAAAGTCAGAGATAGAAGACTTGAGCTGGGTTGCGTGGGCTCAGGAAACAAGTTCCAGAAGCAAAAGAAGGGCCCTTGGAAGTTTAGAAGAAAGAAAAAAGGAGGAAAGGCGTGGGCCTGCTCAAGAGAGAGAGTAGGATGAGTCCTTTGTCTTAACGGCTTTTATATGAGCCGTTCAGGGGAGGATCTCAATAGAATACTCATCAGCTTTCCAGGTGTGTCCTTTCAGGGTCATGGTCTCTACTGATTGGCAGGCCCCAGGGAAGGGGATCATTAGTCATCGTGGTTGGTCCTGATGTCAGCCATGGCGTCATCCCACCTGCCCTTGCTGTTTCTGGGCCGGGAGCTGAGACAAAACTGAGGCCTAGATGTTATCTCTAGGGCTTAATGCTTAAGGGAGTGGTCATGCAAGGGCTTGTAAGGGAGTCCTTTGAGGCTATTCTCTGGCCCCCTTGTTCCTCCTCTAAGGGGTGGCAACGGGGGTCTACTAGACGACTAACACATGCCAGAGGAGGAAATGTCAGGGAAGGGTCTGAACTGCATGAGCAGTGGATACAAAAGATCAGGGGTCTAAATCACAGGACCAGCGATATGCTAGGGAAGGAAAGGTCCTCCTGGGGGTTAGGCCCCACCCCAGTTTTGCCGTTGCTAGGTCCCTGGCTCTTTCCACCTGTACTTGGTGTATTGTTCTTACTCTGCTCATGTCTGTCCAACTGCCTGATATATCACTATGAGATAAGGTCTGTGAACGTTTTCTACAGGCCAACGGCAAGACTATCAGAAGTGCTGGTTTGATGCTCAGCTTTCCAGCTCCCAAGGAACTCTGTCCCTGAAACATTCCATCCACTTTCAGGTTGTTTTCCTAGAAGGTGAGGGCAGGAGAGGCAGTCGTAAATAAAAGAGCAACCTTCATCCTGAAAGAAACAAAAGAGGAGCACTGAGGTTGTCTGGATTTGATCTGCGACTCTGTACTTAACGATTGAAAAGTCTGTCCCACACAGGCTGGTGACGGAGGAGAGGGGTGGGCCTAAGAAGGGGCGGGGAAATTCCTGCTGCGCGTGCGTAATTGGTCTCTCGCGGGCGCAAAGCCCCACTGGGTCGGAAACCTTACGTCAAAGTCAACGTTGAAATACGTAGGGAGGGAGGCGAGAACAGTGCTGGCTCTCAGGTCACGTGATGCGGCAGGAACGTCGTTGACGCCTCCCTCTCCAAGATGGCGTCCTTGCTGCAATCGGAGCGGGTTCTCTACCTAGTCCAGGGAGAAAAGAAGGTTCGGGCCCCTCTCTCGCAGCTCTACTTCTGCCGCTATTGTAGCGAACTGCGGTCGCTGGAATGTGTGTCTCACGAGGTAACGCAATCGTCCCACGAAGAGTATGTGTGTTGGGGGAGGGGGAGAGGCGTTCATACTAGTCACCGCGTCGGGCGGGGAGGTTCTGCGAGCGTGCTGATTGGCCTCTTTTCCGTCACTCAGCTTTGTCTGAGCTTTAATTTGCTTGTCATTTTTTCACTTGGAAAGGAGGAGCAGCCTTGGGTGGGGCTGAGCGGATCTTCTGGTTCCAGAGCACCATTTGATTGGACAAACTTGGCTTTGGGGACCCTGGCCGTCTCGTGGGGGTGGCTGGGGTTGTTGACAATTGGGTGGGTCGAAAAGAAAAGGATATGGGCCTGCTTAGTTCATGCCGCTTGAAGGGCGAGATACCGTCTTACCGTGATTGATTTGCGCGGAGTGGACGCAGGCATTGTCACTCATGCCCCTCCCATCTGGGAAGTTCTGCCTCTACTTTGGCCGGGAACTGGACCTGTCTCAGACTCTGTCCGGGCTCAGGCCAAGGCTTGCAGCAGGGGGAAGGTTGGAATGGGGTGAGCTGGGCGACAAGCGTTTGGAATAGGGCAAGTCCTGTAAGAAGCTGAGAGCGTTCTGTTCATGGCGCGCCCCCTGAGGGCAGGGTGCTGTCGTCCTTCACAACAAATACACGTTGGTGGTGGGATTGCTCAGAAGGTAAAAGACCCCCCCGTAAAAAATCACCAGATCAATCAACTCAAAACTTCTGCAGCGCTTGACACTTCCCGTTTGTTCAGTAAACTTTGGGGATTAAAAGATGAGCAAGACGTAAATCCTGCACTTGAGTAGCTCACAGTCTCATGAAGGAAAGCTGATAGTAATAATAGATAGTTAATTCAGTACTTTCTATATGCCATTTACTTTACATAATGTCCTTTAATCTTCCTGCAACCTGATGGAAGAAGAAAAGATACCTTTTTTAAAAAGAAAGTCATTTTACAGGTAAAGAAATATTTGCCCTACGTCACAGAGCCAGACATTTGGGGGTCAGAGGGAGAACCAGGATTTGAAAATGAGCAGACTGACTCAGAACTTGGGTGAAGATCCCCGGACTGTTAAAAAATGCATGTGAAAAACATGTCCAAAATTATAAGCCACTTTACATATTATTAATAATTATTATTTTAGTGGGGATATTTTTCACAATATTAAGAATAGTCAGGAAAAGCGTTTAAATAATAGAAGAAAAATAAATGCCTACCTGTTTAATATGGCACTGATTTTTCATGGATTTTTTTCCCCCTCCATTTACACTTTCTGTGTTTGTGTGTGCACGTGCGCGTGTGTGTCTGTGTATCTCCTTGTCAGGTCCTTTCTCTTTGAGATGCTTCCCTGTTCCAGCTCCACACTTACAATTCACTGGATTAGGTTCTCATTGGGTGGTGACTGGGGAGTGCAGTCTTCATGCTGCTGAGCATGTCTTCAGTTGTGCGGTTCGGTCTGTAACTGCACCTTCTGCAGACTGTTGTGCACCAGTGAGAGAGAGGCTGGTGGGGCTGGGGAAAGGATGAGACTGGTGAGGGCTGGAGCAGTCTGGAAAGTTCTAGTGGAGAACCTGGTTTAGAGCTGCGTGTGAAGGGACAAGTGTAATTTGGAAAGGGGCACCTAGGAATGATTTATATTTTGCCTTTTATGATGAGTCAGTGCAAATAATAGTTAGCAGTACTGTATTTTGTGTTCTGGGAGATTTTTGAGCTGCAGTTTTATTAATCTTTTCAAAGATGGTCATGTTCATGGCAGATGATGAAAAAAGAAGCCAATTTTTATCATGGTGTCTGTGTTCAAGTGACTTTGTCTTCCCTTTTGCAGACTAGAATTCTAGAATTATCAAATAGGTTGTCTACATTTAACCAAATAATTATTCAGACCTTAAAAATACAATGAATTTAATTTTTATACTGTGTTTTAAAACACAGCTAAATTGAGTTAAATACAATAGTAGTTTAGCTTAGTAGTTTAATTTTTCATTTAAATATCTCTGATTGGTTGACTATAGCTGACTTCGTACATGATAATTTATACTGTTCTTCAGTGAATATGTATTGCTTCAGCCGTGAGCAAACTTTTTAAGTGTCATAATTTGTGTGGTCAAATCACTACAATCCAATAAAGCTAAACTAGATAGAAGATTTGAGTACAGTTTTACAAATTAGGTTACTTTATTAATCTGTTCTTTAAATTATTATAGAGTTCTTCTTTACGTGGACAATTCTTAACAAATCTAATTCATAAAATGTCGATGAAAGGGAAGAGGAAAGATCAGAAAGGAAAAATAGGGTTTTAGAAGGTCTGGATGGTTAAAACAAACAAACAGGAGATTGAGGAATAAACCCGAAGATGAAAACGACTTAGGTTCTTTGCCAGATCAGTAGTCTCTCACCTTCTGCGTCGGCGTAATATACTTTCAATTTTACTGTTTGGCAGAGACATATGCACAAGCTAAATTGAGTTTCTTTTCCTCTGATTTTATTTCTTGTTTCTTTCTAGGTGGACTCCCACTATTGTCCCAGTTGTCTAGAAAATATGCCATCAGCTGAAGCCAAACTGAAAAAGAACAGGTAAGACCAGGATTCATTTTTTGTTTTCCTCGACTATTTTTGTACTACCTGCTAAGAAAACACCTGGAATGAACTCTATTTTTTAACTACCTTTTTTTCTTTTTTGGGGCATCACCTTTGTCAAAGATAAAATGTCCTTTGACTCTTTAAATAAACGTTCCATTTTAGAACAGTTTTAGATTTAAGAATTATTGTGAAGATGATTCAAAGAATTCCCACGTACCCCATACCCAGTCTTCCCTATTTTTTAAAATTGATTTTAGAGAGTTGGGGAGAGAGGGAGGAAGGGAGAGGGGAAAGAGGGAGGGAGGGTAAAAAGAGAAACATCAATTTGTTGTTCCACTTATTTCTGCATTTATTGGTTGATTCTTGTATGTACCCTGACCAGGGATTGAACTCACGACCTTGGAGTATTGGGAGGCCACTCTAACCAACTGAGCTACCTGGCCAGGGCCTCCGCTATTGTTAACATCTTAAATTAATATGGTATATTTGTCTCATTAATGAACAGTACTGGTACATTATTATTAAATAAGCAACACATTTTATTCAGATTTCTTTAGTTTTTTTTTCCTAATCTCCTTTTTCTGTTCCAGGATCCTATTCAGGATATTCATATTTTGTTTAATAGTTACATCTCCTCAAGCTCCTATTGCTGTGACATTCTCTTTGACTTACCTTGGTTTCGATGACCTTAAAAGTTTTGAGGAGTGATGGTTAGATGTATTGCAGATTGTCTCTCAGGTGGAAGTTTTTTAATGTTTTTCTCATCAGCTAGGGGGATATGTTCTGGGGGAGGAGGAGTACAGAGATAAAGTGCATCTCTCAATATATCAAGGGAATATACTATCAATGTGACTGTCACTGTTGACGTTGACCTTGATTATCTGCCTTTAGCTGGTGTTTGTCAGGTTTCTCCCATGTGAGGCTACTCTTTCCCCCGCTCTTTTCTCATGCTGTACTTTTCAGAAGGGAAATCACTGTCACAACCCACACTTAAATAGTGAGGAGTTATGCTCCCTCTCTGAGGGCTATTTACATAAATTATTTGGAATTATTTTACATGAAAGATTTTTCTCTTCTCCCCCATTTATTTATTTAACCATGGCTTAAGGCAGAATTGGCTCATGAATATTTATTTTATACTTTAGATTATAATCCAGTACTACTTTTTTTTTTTTTTTTTTTTTTTTTTTTTTTTTTTTTTTTTTTTTTTTTTTTTTTTTTTTTTTTTTTTTTTTGCTCAAATTGGTCCCCCTTTGGCCGTTGGGAACTCTTTCAGTAGACGGCTGCGTCCCTTTGACTTACGCCAGTTGTGTGGAGGGGTTGTTTGTTTACTCTTTAGAGCACTTTCTTTCCAGTACTCTGAGATATTAGGCTTATCCTGTGTTTCTGCCTCAGTCCTAGAATGAGCCATTTTTCCAGGGAGCCTTGGTTTATTTTACTGGAAAGTGGTATCAAAGCCGAGATCTGGGTAGTAGGTGCGCTCGTCGCTCCTGGGTGCCGTGTGGTTTTTCACTTGATGTGGAAGTCCTTCGCCACCAGTCATACTCCCACACCCCAGTGGATGTGAACCGTTATTATTTATCTTTCCTGTCTCTGAGAAATCCCTTCTGGTAAGCCATATAGTTTTGTATACTGTCCACATGTTAATTTTATCATTTAATCCTGAAAATATCTCTGTGAGTGGATACTATTACTATCCTTATTTGAGGATATTATCCAGATGGCAAAATGTCAAGCTAATTGGAGTGATGGAATGGAGCTTCAGACCGAGAGCAGGAATGGTGGTGAATCTTGGTGATCTCAGGTGGAGGGAAACTTTAAAGCAACAAGGTACAAGGCCCGGAAGAGGAGATGGTGGCTGAGCACTAACTAGGAGGGGAGTGCCAGAAAGCCCTGAAAGTGCAGCCCTGCTGAACCATCCCAGTTCGAGAGCATTGTTTGGTGCCTCTTTCAGCTCTGCGGCACAGCAAACAAGCGGTTATCTTCCAAACCAGTGTCACAGGTCGTTGTATTGTTGCCATTATTTCCCATCGTGCCGTTGGTCTGTTTCCTCTCAAGGCACGAGCCGCGGCATTTCTGTTTTCCTCAGAACTCCTTGTGTTCTGTACAAGCATACAAAGGGTCTGAAAATTTTAACTGCAGATCGTTAACACTAATTCCCTCTGTGGAGGAGGATTGGGTCAGGCTCTAGTTCTTCAGGAACTTTGGTGGTGATTGCTTTTTATTTTTTAAATGAACATATAATGCTTTTGAAATTTTAAAGCAAAGTTTGCAACAGTCGCAGGAATACTTTGTTAGTTCTTTGTGCTTGAGAGACACTTCTCCTTTAATTTCTAGTAATTTCTAATCTCTTGAATTTCTAATACCTAGGACCGTATCTGGTACCAGCAGGTGCTCGGTAACCCTGGCTGAGTGCATGAACTGTTGCATGTTGTTCTGCCACAGGTGCGCCAACTGCTTCGACTGCCCCGGGTGCATGCATACGCTCTCCACCCGCGCAACCAGCATCCCCACCCAGCTGCCAGATGACCCGGCCAAGACCACCATGAAGAAAGCCTACTACCTGGCCTGTGGGTTTTGTCGCTGGACCTCGAGAGATGTGGGCATGGCAGACAAATCTGTGGGTGAGTGACAAAGACTTCAACATGAGCTGTTGTGAAATTAGCAGTGTTGTAATTGCCCACAGATGATGATTTGTTACCTGTGGGTAGTAGGAGCTAAATTTAGAGTATATTGTCATTAAATCTTTTACATTCCCAAATTCTCACCTGGACAATATTTCATCTAAGACTAGGTTAATTAGTTTTCTTAGACTTGGTAAAAAAATAGCTTTTATAAGTCTGACACTTTCTTAAACTCAAAGTATAGATGCTTTTTATAAAAAAAGTGAATGCTCCTGCCCTGGCTGGTGTGGCTCAGTGGATTGAGTGCGGGCTGCAAACCAAAGGGTTGCAGGTTCGATTCCCAGTCAGGGCACATGCCTGGGTTGCGGGCCGGGTCCCCAGTGGGGGCCACGTGAGAGGCAACCACACATTAATGTTTCTCTCCCTCTCTTCATCCCTCCCTTCCTCGCTCTCTAAAAATAAATAAATAAAATTTTTAAACAAAAATGCTCCTGATGACAAAACATACCATAAGCAAAATTAAAAATGAAAGTGACAAATTAAGAAAAATATTTGGATCAGATACAACAAATTAAAGATAAATAACAAAAAATGAGAAACCATTATAAATCAATAGGAAGGAGAGTCAATGGAAAAATAGGCAAAAGATATGAACGGCAGCCCACTGAGTGGATGTAAAAATAGCCAGTAACCCAAATATGCGCGCTGCAGGGGCCACAGTTGGATTGAAATGCTAGCTGTCTTCACCCCACACCTTTAAGTAACCTTGCAGATTCCATGGGAAGACTTGAACCTTTTTTGAAGTCATAACTCGCATCTCACCCTCCCGTTTCCCTCCCCTCAAATTTTACAGACCTTTCTTTTTATCTTTACTTTTTCTTTGGACATCACGAACTGCCTTGTACTGTTACTATTGTTGATATGTGAATTTTTCAAGTGTTTGCAACTCTAATGTGAGTTCTTTGGGAGCAAAGAACCTGTATTGGATATATGAATTCTTCATTTAGTTTTCATTGTCTGATTGATTGGATTTTTTGTTTTCACACACAACTTGGTGAGGCAGTATTTTCTTTAAAAGTCAATACATATACAGAAAGGTATGTTCAACTTAACTACTAATCTGGAAAATGCAAATTATAACTTCATTGATGCGGTACAATTTTTTACATGTGGTCATAATCAGGCGTTGACAAGAATATGGGGAAACAGTCCTTTCATAAACCACTGCCTGCAAGAGAGTCTAACCACGTCTGTTAAAACTTAGAATGCTTTTTCCTTCTTCCCAGCAATTCCATGTCCCAAGCATCTATCCTGAAGCATTCAAACACATGCTCAAGAGTACATGTAGGTTTATGTGTGTTTATGTATGTGTAGGTACGTACATGTATATGTATAAAATGTTTATCAGTGAAACAGAAAACTTGTGTGTTTGGACCTAAAGACTACCTAACACATCAATTGCCTGTCCATCGTTTGAGCATTCCAGAGTGAAGGGAAGGCTTCCTTTACTTTTTAATTTCTTGCGCTTTATTTTTTTTTAAAGATTTTTATTTATTTATTTTTAGAGAGAGGGAAAGAGAGGGAGAGAAACATTAATGTGTGGTGGCCTCTCTCGACCCCACCAGGGACCTGGCCTGCAACCCAGGCATGTGCCCTGACTGGGAATCAAACTGGCGACCCTTTGGTTCGCAGCCAGCGCTCAATCCACTGAGCTATACCTGCCAGGACTCATTTCTTATACTTTAGAGAGTAGAAACACTCTTTATACATTCAATTCAAAATCTTGAGTTGCCGTTTAATTTTTATATAAATGGTAGCATTGCTAACTGTTTGTTGTCTTTTTTCTTTCTGAATTCCATTTAATTTTCTGAAAACATTTTTTTTACCTATTAATAAAACTTATTTATTAAAATTAACGTGGCCATAAAATGTTTTCGTACCGTCTCTCTCTCTCTTTCCCGTCCTGGAACGACTCTGAGGTTGCTGGAACCCCTCTTACCGGGGACGATCGTGCACACGCTTTCTATCCCTCCTTAGGGCAGGGAGTTTCCGGTCTGGCTCGTAGCCTCAGATGCCCCACGTTGGGCTGCCATCTGTTGTGGGGATTTCGTCCCAGCGAAACCCGTGGGTGACCATAACCCGATGCGTAAAAGAACCTCATACCGAGACACACGGGGAGAAGAGAGTCTGGAGCCACGGGACCATTTCCTCCATCTTGGAAAAGGCCTGAAAACTTTTTAGACTTATTAAAAACTCCCATTTGTGAATTTTCTTAAAAAGATTTTTGCTTACTAATATATGAAGATGGTCTTAACAACTCGTTGGGTCATGTGACATAACTAAAATGAAGATAGATAATTCTTACACAATATGAAAGGGAATATGGGTGATGTTTCTTTAGATTCAGCACTGTTCTTAAAAATTTAATCCTTGGTCCCCAGTGAGGGCCATGTGAGGGGAAAAAAAAAAAGTTTAATCCTTGAGCCCTGGCTGGTGTGGCTCAGTGGATATTAAAAAATTAATCCTTGATTCTGTTTAACTTTGCCTCTTGGTTTAGAATGCTTGAGTTCTCCATTGTTCTTTTGATTTTGAACATTAAGTTCATAAAATATTCCTCAAAAACAAAAAATGTTAAGTAAACAAGCATATCTTAGTTCCTTAAAAATGCTCATTGGTGGGTAGGTATTTCCTGAAATGTGTTTTATATTAGAATGACTCCATAATAGCAGCTTTTTAGATTTTGAGTAAATATTTGTGCATACGTGTTTTAACTTCAGTGTAGCAAGTGAGTTGTTTGAATTTGTTTATGAATTTAAGTTAAACATAAAAAAAACCCTCAAAGTGGCAGC